>JAKZAN010000101.1:0-116736 GCA_023053545.1 Lepidurus packardi
ATTAATTAAATCCGTACGGAAATTAATTCAGTCCGTAAGGAATTAATTCAGTCCGTAATTAATTCATTCATTCCTTACGGATTTAATTAAGTCCGTAAGGAATTAATTCAGTCCGTTAAGGAATTAATTCACTCCGTAAGGAATTAATTCAGTAAGAAAGGGAATTCAATCAATCCTAAAGAATTAATTCAGTCCGTAAGGAAATAATTCAGTCCGTAAGGAATTAATTCAGTCCGTAAGGAATTAATTCAGTCCGTAAGGAATTAATTCAGACCGTAAGGAAATAATTAAGTCCGTAAGGAATTAATTCAGTCCGTAAGGAATTAATTAAGGAATTAATTCAGTCCGTTAGGATTTAATTCAGTCTGTAAGGTATTAATTCAGTCCGTAAGGAGTTAATTCAGTCCGTAAGGAATTAATTCAGTCCGTAAGGGAATAACTTCGGTACGTAAGGAAATAATTCAGTCCGTAATGGATTAATTAAGTCCGTAATGAATTAATTCAGTCCGTATGAAATTAATTCAGTTCGTAAGGAATTAATTAAGGAATTAATTCAGTCCGTAAGGAATTAATTCAGTAAGAACGGAATTCAATCAATCCTAAAGAATTAATTCAGTCCGTAAGGAAATAATTCAGTCCGTAAGGGAATTAATTCAGTCCGTAAGGAATTAATTCAGTCCATAAGGAATTAATTCAGTCCGTAAGGAATTAATTCAGACCGTAAGGAAATAATTAAGTCCGTAAGGAATTAATTCAGTCCGTAAGGAATTAATTCAGTCCGTAATGAATTAATTCAGTCCGTAAGGAATTAATTTAGTCCGTAAGAAATTAATTAACTCCGTAAGGAATTAATTAAGTCCGTAAGGAATTAATTAAGTCCGTAAGGAATTAATTAAGTCCGTAAGGAATTAATTCAGTCCGTAAGGTATTAATTCAGTCCGTAAGGAATTAATTAAGTCCGTAAGGAATTAATTCATTCCGTAAGAAATTAATTCAGTCCGTAATGGATTAATTAAGTCCGTAATGAATTAATTCAGTCCGTATGAAATTAATTCAGACCGTAAGGAATTAATTAAGGAATTAATTCAGTCCGTAAGGAATTAATTGAGTAAGAACGGAATTCAATCAATCCTAAAGAATTAATTCAGTCCGTAAGGAAATAATTCAGTCCGTAAGGAAATAATTCAGTCCGTAAGGAAATAATTCAGTCCGTAAGGAATTAATTAAGTCCATAATGAATTAATTCAGTCCGTAAGGAATTAATTCAGTCCGTAAGAATTACTTTAGTCCGTAAGGAATTAATTAAGTCCGTAAGGAATTAATTAAGTCCGTAAGGAATTAATTCAGTCCGTAAGGAATTAATTCAGTCCGTAGCGAATTAATTAAGTCCATAATAAATTAATTCAGTCCGTAAGGAATTAATTCAGTCCGTAAGGAATTAATTTAGTCCGTAAGGAATTAATTAAGTCCGTAAGGAATTAATTAAGTCCGTAAGGAATTAATTAAGTCCGTAAGGAATTAATTCAGTCCGTAAGGATTTAATTCAGTCCGTAAGGTATTAATTCAGTCCGTAAGGAGTTAATTCAGTCCGTAAGGAATTAATTCAGTCCGTAAGGAATAACTTCAGTACGTAAGGAAATAATTCAGTCCGTAATGGATTAATTAAGTCCGTAATGAATTAATTCAGTCCGTATCAAATTAATTCAGTCCGTAAGGAATTAATTAAGGAATTAATTCAGTCCGTAAGGAATTAATTCAGTAAGAACGGAATTCAATCAATCCTAAAGAATTAATTCAGTCCGTAAGGAAATAATTCAGTCCGTAAGGAATTAATTCAGTCCGTAAGGAATTAATTCAGTCCATAAGGAATTAATTCAGTCCGTAAGGAATTAATTCAGACCGTAAGGAAATAATTAAGTCCGTAAGGAATTAATTCAGTCCGTAAGGAATTAATTCAGTCCGTAATGAATTAATTCAGTCCGTAAGGAATTAATTTAGTCCGTAAGAAATTAATTAACTCCGTAAGGAATTAATTAAGTCCGTAAGGAATTAATTAAGTCCGTAAGGAATTAATTAAGTCCGTAAGGAATTAATTCAGTCCGTAAGGTATTAATTCAGTCCGTAAGGAATTAATTAAGTCCGTAAGGAATTAGTTCATTCCGTAAGAAATTAATTCAGTCCGTAATGGATTATTTCAGTCCGTAATTAATTAATTCAGTCCGTAAGGAATTATTTCAGTCCGTAAGGAATTAATTCAGTCCGTAATTAATTCATTCATTCCTTACGGATTTAATTAAGTCCGTAAGGAATTAATTCAGTCCGTAAGGAATTAATTCACTCCGTAAGGAATTAATTCAGTAAGAAAGGAATTCAATCAATCCTAAAGAATTAATTCAGTCCGTAAGGAAATAATTCAGTCCGTAAGGAATTAATTCAGTCCGTAAGGAATTAATTCAGTCCGTAAGGAATTAATTCAGACCGTAAGGAAATAATTAAGTCCGTAAGGAATTAATTCAGTCCGTAAGGAATTAATTAAGGAATTAATTCAGTCCGTAAGGATTTAATTCAGTCTGTAAGGTATTAATTCAGTCCGTAAGGAGTTAATTCAGTCCGTAAGGAATTAATTCAGTCCGTAAGGAATAACTTCGGTACGTAAGGAAATAATTCAGTCCGTAATGGATTAATTAAGTCCGTAATGAATTAATTCAGTCCGTATGAAATTAATTCAGTTCGTAAGGAATTAATTCAGTCCGTAAGGAATTAATTCAGTCCATAAGGAATTAATTCAGTCCGTAAGGAATTAATTCAGACCGTAAGGAAATAATTAAGTCCGTAAGGAATTAATTCAGTCCGTAAGGAATTAATTCAGTCCGTAATGAATTAATTCAGTCCGTAAGGAATTAATTTAGTCCGTAAGAAATTAATTAACTCCGTAAGGAATTAATTAAGTCCGTAAGGAATTAATTAAGTCCGTAAGGAATTAATTAAGTCCGTAAGGAATTAATTCAGTCCGTAAGGTATTAATTCAGTCCGTAAGGAATTAATTAAGTCCGTAAGGAATTAATTCATTCCGTAAGAAATTAATTCAGTCCGTAATGGATTAATTAAGTCCGTAATGAATTAATTCAGTCCGTATGAAATTAATTCAGACCGTAAGGAATTAATTAAGGAATTAATTCAGTCCGTAAGGAATTAATTCAGTAAGAACGGAATTCAATCAATCCTAAAGAATTAATTCAGTCCGTAAGGAAATAATTCAGTCCGTAAGGAATTAATTCAGTCCGTAAGGAATTAATTCAGTCCGTAACGAATTAATTAAGTCCATAATGAATTAATTCAGTCCGTAAGGAATTAATTCAGTCCGTAAGGAATTAATTAAATCCGTACGGAATTAATTAAATCCGTACGGAATTAATTCAGACCGTAAGGAATTAATTCAGTCCGTAAAGAATGAATTCCGTCCGTAAGGACATAGTTAGGTATGTAAGGAATTAATTCAGTCCGTAAGGAATCAATTCGGTCCGTAATGAATTAATTCAGTCCGTAAGGAATTAATTTACTCCGTAAGGAATTAATTCAGTCCGTAAGGAATTATTTCAGTCCGTAATTAATTCATTCATTCCTTACGGAATTAATTAAGTCCATAATGAATTAATTCAGTCCGTAAGGAATTAATTCAGTCCGTAAGGAATTAATTAAATCCGTACGGAATTAATTCAGTCCGTAAGGAATTAATTTAGTCCGTAAGGATTTAATTCAGTCCGTAAGGAATTAATTCAGTCCGTAAGGTATTAATTCAGTCCGTAAGGAATTAATTAAGTCCGTAAGGAATTAGTTCATTCCGTAAGAAATTAATTCAGTCCGTAATGGATTATTTCAGTCCGTAATTAATTAATTCAGTCCGTAAGGAATTATTTCAGTCCGTAAGGAATTAATTCAGTCCGTAATTAATTCATTCATTCCTTACGGATTTAATTAAGTCCGTAAGGAATTAATTCAGTCCGTAAGGAATTAATTCACTCCGTAAGGAATTAATTCAGTAAGAAAGGAATTCAATCAATCCTAAAGAATTAATTCAGTCCGTAAGGAAATAATTCAGTCCGTAAGGAATTAATTCAGTCCGTAAGGAATTAATTCAGTCCGTAAGGAATTAATTCAGACCGTAAGGAAATAATTAAGTCCGTAAGGAATTAATTCAGTCCGTAAGGAATTAATTAAGGAATTAATTCAGTCCGTAAGGATTTAATTCAGTCTGTAAGGTATTAATTCAGTCCGTAAGGAGTTAATTCAGTCCGTAAGGAATTAATTCAGTCCGTAAGGAATAACTTCGGTACGTAAGGAAATAATTCAGTCCGTAATGGATTAATTAAGTCCGTAATGAATTAATTCAGTCCGTATGAAATTAATTCAGTTCGTAAGGAATTAATTCAGTCCGTAAGGAATTAATTCAGTCCATAAGGAATTAATTCAGTCCGTAAGGAATTAATTCAGACCGTAAGGAAATAATTAAGTCCGTAAGGAATTAATTCAGTCCGTAAGGAATTAATTCAGTCCGTAATGAATTAATTCAGTCCGTAAGGAATTAATTTAGTCCGTAAGAAATTAATTAACTCCGTAAGGAATTAATTAAGTCCGTAAGGAATTAATTAAGTCCGTAAGGAATTAATTAAGTCCGTAAGGAATTAATTCAGTCCGTAAGGTATTAATTCAGTCCGTAAGGAATTAATTAAGTCCGTAAGGAATTAATTCATTCCGTAAGAAATTAATTCAGTCCGTAATGGATTAATTAAGTCCGTAATGAATTAATTCAGTCCGTATGAAATTAATTCAGACCGTAAGGAATTAATTAAGGAATTAATTCAGTCCGTAAGGAATTAATTCAGTAAGAACGGAATTCAATCAATCCTAAAGAATTAATTCAGTCCGTAAGGAAATAATTCAGTCCGTAAGGAATTAATTCAGTCCGTAAGGAATTAATTCAGTCCGTAACGAATTAATTAAGTCCATAATGAATTAATTCAGTCCGTAAGGAATTAATTCAGTCCGTAAGGAATTAATTAAATCCGTACGGAATTAATTAAATCCGTACGGAATTAATTCAGACCGTAAGGAATTAATTCAGTCCGTAAAGAATGAATTCCGTCCGTAAGGACATAGTTAGGTATGTAAGGAATTAATTCAGTCCGTAAGGAATCAATTCGGTCCGTAATGAATTAATTCAGTCCGTAAGGAATTAATTTACTCCGTAAGGAATTAATTCAGTCCGTAAGGAATTATTTCAGTCCGTAATTAATTCATTCATTCCTTACGGAATTAATTAAGTCCATAATGAATTAATTCAGTCCGTAAGGAATTAATTCAGTCCGTAAGGAATTAATTAAATCCGTACGGAATTAATTCAGTCCGTAAGGAATTAATTTAGTCCGTAAGGATTTAATTCAGTCCGTAAGGTATTAATTAAGTCCGTAAGGAATTAATTCAGTCCGTAAGGAATAAGTTCAGTACGTAAGGAATTAATTAAGTCCGTAATGGATTAATTCAGTTCGTATGAAATTAATTCAGTCCGTAAGGAATTAATTCAGTCCGTAAGGAATTAATTCAGTACGAACGGAATTCAATCAATCCTAAAGAATTAATTCAGTCCGTAAGGAAATAATTCAGTCCGTAAGGAATTAATTCAGTCCGTTAGGAATTAATTCAGTCCGTAACGAATTAATTAAGTCCATAATGAATTAATTCAGTCCGTAAGGAATTAATTCAGTCCGTAAGAATTACTTTAGTCCGTAAGGAATTAATTCAGTCCGTAAGGAATTAATTCAGTCCGTAGCGAATTAATTAAGTCCATAATAAATTAATTCAGTCCGTAAGGAATTAATTCAGTCCGTAAGGAATTAATTTAGTCCGTAAGGAATTAATTAAGTCCGTAAGGAATTAATTAAGTCCGTAAGGAATTAATTCAGTCCGTAAGGATTTAATTCAGTCCGTAAGGTATTAATTCAGTCCGTAAGGAGTTAATTCAGTCCGTAAGGAATTAATTCAGTCCGTAAGGAATAACTTCAGTACGTAAGGAAATAATTCAGTCCGTAATGGATTAATTAAGTCCGTAATGAATTAATTCAGTCCGTATGAAATTAATTCAGTCCGTAAGGAATTAATTAAGGAATTAATTCAGTCCGTAAGGAATTAATTCAGTAAGAACGGAATTCAATCAATCCTAAAGAATTAATTCAGTCCGTAAGGAAATAATTCAGTCCGTAAGGAATTAATTCAGTCCGTAAGGAATTAATTCAGTCCATAAGGAATTAATTCAGTCCGTAAGGAATTAATTCAGACCGTAAGGAAATAATTAAGTCCGTAAGGAATTAATTCAGTCCGTAAGGAATTAATTCAGTCCGTAATGAATTAATTCAGTCCGTAAGGAATTAATTAAGGAATTAATTCAGTCCGTAAGGATTTAATTCAGTCTGTAAGGTATTAATTCAGTCCGTAAGGAGTTAATCCAGTCCGTAAGGAATTAATTCAGTCCGTAAGGAATAACTTCGGTACGTAAGGAAATAATTCAGTCCGTAATGGATTAATTAAGTCCGTAATGAATTAATTCAGTCCGTATGAAATTAATTCAGTTCGTAAGGAATTAATTCAGTCCGTAAGGAATTAATTCAGTCTATAAGGAATTAATTCAGTCCGTAAGGAATTAATTCAGACCGTAAGGAAATAATTAAGTCCGTAAGGAATTAATTCAGTCCGTAAGGAATTAATTCAGTCCGTAATGAATTAATTCAGTCCGTAAGGAATTAATTTAGTCCGTAAGAAATTAATTAACTCCGTAAGGAATTAATTAAGTCCGTAAGGAATTAATTAAGTCCGTAATTAATTCATTCATTCCTTACGGATTTAATTAAGTCCGTAAGGAATTAATTCAGTCCGTAAGGAATTAATTTAGTCCGTAAGAAATTAATTAACTCCGTAAGGAATTAATTAAGTCCGTAAGGAATTAATTCAGTCCGTAATTAATTCATTCATTCCTTACGGATTTAATTAAGTCCGTAAGGAATTAATTCAGTCCGTAAGGAATTAATTCACTCCGTAAGGAATTAATTCACTCCGTAAGGAATTAATTCAGTAAGAAAGGAATTCAATCAATCCTAAAGAATTAATTCAGTCCGTAAGGAAATAATTCAGTCCGTAAGGAATTAATTCAGTCCGTAAGGAATTAATTCAGTCCGTAAGGAATTAATTCAGACCGTAAGGAAATAATTAAGTCCGTAAGGAATTAATTCAGTCCGTAAGGAATTAATTAAGGAATTAATTCAGTCCGTAAGGATTTAATTCAGTCTGTAAGGTATTAATTCAGTCCGTAAGGAGTTAATTCAGTCCGTAAGGAATTAATTCAGTCCGTAAGGAATAACTTCGGTACGTAAGGAAATAATTCAGTCCGTAATGGATTAATTAAGTCCGTAATGAATTAATTCAGTCCGTATGAAATTAATTCAGTTCGTAAGGAATTAATTCAGTCCGTAAGGAATTAATTCAGTCCATAAGGAATTAATTCAGTCCGTAAGGAATTAATTCAGACCGTAAGGAAATAATTAAGTCCGTAAGGAATTAATTCAGTCCGTAAGGAATTAATTCAGTCCGTAATGAATTAATTCAGTCCGTAAGGAATTAATTTAGTCCGTAAGAAATTAATTAACTCCGTAAGGAATTAATTAAGTCCGTAAGGAATTAATTAAGTCCGTAAGGAATTAATTAAGTCCGTAAGGAATTAATTCAGTCCGTAAGGTATTAATTCAGTCCGTAAGGAATTAATTAAGTCCGTAAGGAATTAATTCATTCCGTAAGAAATTAATTCAGTCCGTAAGGGATTAATTAAGTCCGTAATGAATTAATTCAGTCCGTATGAAATTAATTCAGTCCGTAAGGAATTAATTCAGTCCGTAAGGAATTAATTCAGTACGAACGGAATTCAATCAATCCTAAAGAATTAATTCAGTCCGTAAGGAAATAATTCAGTCCGTAAGGAAATAATTCAGTCCGTAAGGAAATAATTCAGTCCGTAAGGAATTAATTCAGTCCGTTAGGAATTAATTCAGTCCGTAACGAATTAATTAAGTCCATAATGAATTAATTCAGTCCGTAAGGAATTAATTCAGTCCGTAAGAATTACTTTAGTCCGTAAGGAATTAATTCAGTCCGTTAGGAATTAATTCAGTCCGTAACGAATTAATTAAGTCCATAATGAATTAATTCAGTCCGTAAGGAATTAATTCAGTCCGTAAGAATTACTTTAGTCCGTAAGGAATTAATTCAGTCCGTAAGGAATTAATTCAGTCCGTAGCGAATTAATTAAGTCCATAATAAATTAATTCAGTCCGTAAGGAATTAATTCAGTCCGTAAGGAATTAATTTAGTCCGTAAGGAATTAATTAAGTCCGTAAGGAATTAATTAAGTCCGTAAGGAATTAATTCAGTCCGTAAGGATTTAATTCAGTCCGTAAGGTATTAATTCAGTCCGTAAGGAGTTAATTCAGTCCGTAAGGAATTAATTCAGTCCGTAAGGAATAACTTCAGTACGTAAGGAAATAATTCAGTCCGTAATGGATTAATTAAGTCCGTAATGAATTAATTCAGTCCGTATGAAATTAATTCAGTCCGTAAGGAATTAATTAAGGAATTAATTCAGTCCGTAAGGAATTAATTCAGTAAGAACGGAATTCAATCAATCCTAAAGAATTAATTCAGTCCGTAAGGAAATAATTCAGTCCGTAAGGAATTAATTCAGTCCGTAAGGAATTAATTCAGTCCATAAGGAATTAATTCAGTCCGTAAGGAATTAATTCAGACCGTAAGGAAATAATTAAGTCCGTAAGGAATTAATTCAGTCCGTAAGGAATTAATTCAGTCCGTAATGAATTAATTCAGTCCGTAAGGAATTAATTAAGGAATTAATTCAGTCCGTAAGGATTTAATTCAGTCTGTAAGGTATTAATTCAGTCCGTAAGGAGTTAATTCAGTCCGTAAGGAATTAATTCAGTCCGTAAGGAATAACTTCGGTACGTAAGGAAATAATTCAGTCCGTAATGGATTAATTAAGTCCGTAATGAATTAATTCAGTCCGTATGAAATTAATTCAGTTCGTAAGGAATTAATTCAGTCCGTAAGGAATTAATTCAGTCCATAAGGAATTAATTCAGTCCGTAAGGAATTAATTCAGACCGTAAGGAAATAATTAAGTCCGTAAGGAATTAATTCAGTCCGTAAGGAATTAATTCAGTCCGTAATGAATTAATTCAGTCCGTAAGGAATTAATTTAGTCCGTAAGAAATTAATTAACTCCGTAAGGAATTAATTAAGTCCGTAAGGAATTAATTAAGTCCGTAAGGAATTAATTAAGTCCGTAAGGAATTAATTCAGTCCGTAAGGTATTAATTCAGTCCGTAAGGAATTAATTAAGTCCGTAAGGAATTAATTCATTCCGTAAGAAATTAATTCAGTCCGTAAGGGATTAATTAAGTCCGTAATGAATTAATTCAGTCCGTATGAAATTAATTCAGACCGTAAGGAATTAATTAAGGAATTAATTCAGTCCGTAAGGAATTAATTCAGTAAGAACGGAATTCAATCAATCCTAAAGAATTAATTCAGTCCGTAAGGAAATAATTCAGTCCGTAAGGAATTAATTCAGTCCGTAAGGAATTAATTCAGTCCGTAACGAATTAATTAAGTCCATAATGAATTAATTCAGTCCGTAAGGAATTAATTCAGTCCGTAAGGAATTAATTAAATCCGTACGGAATTAATTCAGACCGTAAGGAATTAATTCAGTCCGTAAAGAATGAATTCCGTCCGTAAGGACATAGTTAGGTATGTAAGGAATTAATTCAGTCCGTAAGGAATCAATTCGGTCCGTAATGAATTAATTCAGTCCGTAAGGAATTAATTTACTCCGTAAGGAATTAATTCAGTCCGTAAGGAATTATTTCAGTCCGTAATTAATTCATTCATTCCTTACGGAATTAATTAAGTCCATAATGAATTAATTCAGTCCGTAAGGAATTAATTCAGTCCGTAAGGAATTAATTAAATCCGTACGGAATTAATTCAGTCCGTAAGGAATTAATTTAGTCCGTAAGGATTTAATTCAGTCCGTAAGGTATTAATTAAGTCCGTAAGGAATTAATTCAGTCCGTAAGGAATAAGTTCAGTACGTAAGGAATTAATTAAGTCCGTAATGGATTAATTCAGTTCGTATGAAATTAATTCAGTCTGTAAGGAATTAATTCAGTCCGTAAGGAATTAATTCAGTACGAACGGAATTCAATCAATCCTAAAGAATTAATTCAGTCCGTAAGGAAATAATTCAGTCCGTAAGGAAATAATTCAGTCCGTAAGGAAATAATTCAGTCCGTAAGGAATTAATTCGGTCCGTTAGGAATTAATTCAGTCCGTAACGAATTAATTAAGTCCATAATGAATTAATTCAGTCCGTAAGGAATTAATTCAGTCCGTAAGAATTACTTTAGTCCGTAAGGAATTAATTAAGTCCGTAAGGAATTAATTAAGTCCGTAAGGAATTAATTCAGTCCGTAAGAAATTAATTCAGTCCGTAGCGAATTAATTAAGTCCATAATAAATTAATTCAGTCCGTAAGGAATTAATTCAGTCCGTAAGGAATTAATTTAGTCCGTAAGGAATTAATTAAGTCCGTAAGGAATTAATTAAGTCCGTAAGGAATTAATTAAGTCCGTAAGGAATTAATTCAGTCCGTAAGGAATTAATTCAGTCCGTAAGGAATTAATTCAGTCCGTAAGGAATTAATTCAGTCCGTAAGGAATTAATTCAGTCCGTAAGGAATTAATTCTGTCCGTAAGGATTTAATTCAGTCCGAAAGGTATTAATTCAGTCCGTAAGGAATTAATTCAGTCCGTAAGGAATTAATTAAGTCCGTAAGGAATTAATGCAGTCCGTAAGGAATTAATGCAGTCCGTAAGGAATTAATGCAGTCCGTAAGGAATTAATTCTGTCCGTAAGGATTTAATTCAGTACGTAAGGTATTAATTCAGTCCGTAAGTAATTAATTCAGTCCGTAAGTAATTAATTCAGTCCGTAAGGAATTAATTCAATAAGAAAGGAATTCAATCAATCCTAAAGAATTAATTCAGTCCGTAAGGAATTAATTAAGTCCGAAAGGAATTAATTAAGTCCGTAAGGAATTAATTAAGTCCGTAAGGAATTAATTCAGTCCGTAAGGAATAAGTTCAGTACGTAAGGAATTAATTCAGTCCGTAATCGATTAATTAAATCCGTAATTAATTAATTCAGTCCGTATGAAATTAATTCATTCCGTAAGGAATTAATTAAGGAATTAATTCAGTCCGTAAGGAATTAATTCAGTCCGTAAAAAATTAATTCAGTCCGTAAGGAATTAATTCAGTCCGTAAGGAATTAATTCTGTCCGTAAGGATTTAATTCATTCCGTAAGGTATTAATTCTGTCCGTAAGGAATTAATTCAGTCCGTAGTTAATTCATTCCTTACGGAATTAATTCAGTCCGTAAGGAATTAATTAAGTCCGTAAGGAATTAATGCAGTCCGTAAGGAATTAATGCAGTCCGTAAGGAATTAATGCAGTCCGTAAGGAATTAATTCTGTCCGTAAGGATTTAATTCAGTCCGTAAGGTATTAATTCAGTCCGTAAGGAATTAATTCAGTCCGTAAGTAATTAATTCAGTCCGTAAGGAATTAATTCAATAAGAAAGGAATTCAATCAATCCTAAAGAATTAATTCAGTCCGTAAGGAATTAATTAAGTCCGAAAGGAATTAATTAAGTCCGTAAGGAATTAATTAAGTCCGTAATGAATCAATTAAGTCCATAAGGAATTAATTCAGTCCGTAAGGAATTAATTAAGTCCGTAAGGAATTAATTCAGTTCGTAAAGAATTAATTTAGTCCGTAAGGAATTTATATGAGTCCGCAAGGAATTAATTAAGTCCGTAAGGAATTAATTAAGTTCGTAAGGAATTAATTCAGTGTATAAAAAATTAATTCAGTCTGTAAGGAATTAAATCAGGCCGTAGGGAATTAATTCAGTCTGTAAGGAATTAAATCAGGTCGAAAGGAATTAATTAAGTCCGTAAGAAATTGATTCAGTCCGTAAGGAATTAATTCAGCCCGTAAGGAATTAATTAAGTCCGTAATGAGTCACTTAAGTCCATACGGAATTAATTCACTCCCTAAGTAGTTAATCCAAATTCAGTCCGTAAGGAATTAATTAAGTCCGTAAGGAATTAATTCAGTCCGTATGGAATTAATTCTGTCCGTAATGGATTAATTAAGGAATTAATTCAGTCCGTAAGGAATTCAATCAATCCTAAAGAATTATTTCAGTCCGTAAGGAAATAATTCAGTCCGTAAGGAATTAATTCAATCCGTAAGGAATTAATTCAGTCCGTAACGAATTAATTAAGTCCATAATGAATTAATTCAGTCCATAAGGAATTAATTCAGTCCGTAAGGAATTAATTAAATCCGTACGGAATTAATTCAGACCGTAAGGAATTAATTCAGTAGGTACGGAATTATTTCAGTCCGTAATTAATTCATTCATTCCTTACGGATTTAATTAAGTCCTTAAGGAATTAATTCAGTCCGTAAGGATTTAATTCAGTAAGAAAGGAATTCAATCAATCCTAAAGAATTAATTCAGTCCGTAAGTAAATAATTCAGTCCGTAAGGAATTAATTCAGTCCGTAAGGAATTAATTCTGTCCGTAAGGAATTAATTCAGTCCGTAATGTCATAATTCAGTCCGTAAGGAATTAATTCAGTTCGTAAAGAATTAATTTAGTCCGTAAGGAATTTATATGAGTCCGTAAGGAATTAATTAAGTCCGTAAGGAATTAATTAAGTTCGTAAGGAATTAATTCAGTGTATAAAAAATTAATTCAGTCTGTAAGGAATTAAATCAGGGCGTAGGGAATTAATTCAGTCTGTAAGGAATTAAATCAGGTCGAAAGGAATTAATTAAGTCCGTAAGAAATTGATTAAGTCCGTAAGGAATTAATTCAGCCCGTAAGGAATTAATTAAGTCCGTAATGAGTCACTTAAGTCCATACGGAATTAATTCACTCCCTAAGTAGTTAATCCAAATTCAGTCCGTAAGGAATTAATTAAGTCCGTAAGGAATTAATTCAGTCCGTATGGAATTAATTCTGTCCGTAATGGATTAATTAAGTCCGTAATGAATTAATTCAGTCCGTATGAAATTAATTCAGTCCGTAAGGAATTAATTAAGGAATTAATTCAGTCCGTAAGGAATTCAATCAATCCTAAAGAATTATTTCAGTCCGTAAGGAAATAATTCAGTCCGTAAGGAATTAATTCAGTCCGTAAGGAATTAATTCAGTCCGTAACGAATTAATTAAGTCCATAATGAATTAATTCAGTCCGTAAGGAATTAATTCAGTCCGTAAGGAATTAATTAAATCCGTAAGGAATTAATTCACTCCGTAAGGAATTAATTCAGTAAGAAAGGAATTCAATCAATCCTAAAGAATTAATTCAGTCCGTAAGGAAATAATTCAGTCCGTAAGGAATTAATTCAGTCCGTAAGGAATTAATTCTGTCCGTAAGGAATTAATTCAGTCCGTAATGTCATAATTCAGTCCGTAAGGAATTAATTCAGTCAGTAATGTAATAATTCAGTCCGTAAGGAATTAATTCAGTCCGTAATGGATTAATTAAGTCCGTAAGGAAATAATTCAGTCCGTACGAAATTAAATCAGTCCGTAAGGAATTCATTCAGTCCGTAAGGAATTAATTCAGTAAGAAAGGAATTCAATCAATCCTAAAGAATTAATTCAGTCCGTGAGGAACTAATTCAGTCCGTAAGGAATTAATTCAGTCCGTAAGGAATTAATTCAGTCCGTAAGGAATTAATTCATTCCGTAAGGAATGAATTAAATCCGTAAGGAATTAATTCAGTCCGTAAGGAATTAATTCAGTCCGTAGGGAATTAATTCAGTCCGTAAGGAATTAATTCAGTCCGTAAGGAATTAATTCAGTCCGTAATTAATTAATTCAGTCCGTAAGGAATTAATTCAGTAAGAAAGGAATTCAATCAATCCTAAAGAATTAATTCAGTCCGTAAGGAAATAATTCAGTCCGTAATTTATTAATTCAGTCCGTAAGGAATTAATTCAGTAAGAATGGAATTCAATCAATCCTACAGAGTTAATTCAGTCCGTATGGAAATAATTCAGTCCGTAAGGAATTAATTCAGTCCGTAAGGAATTAATTCAGTCCGTAAGGAATTAATTAAGTCCGTAAGGAATTAATTCAGTCCTTATGGAATTAATTCTGTCCGTAATGGATTAATTAAGTCCGTAATGAATTAATTCAGTCCGTAAGGAATTAATTAAGGAATTAATTCAGTCCGTAAGGAATTAATTCAGTAAGAACGGAATTCAATCAATCCTAAAGAATTAATTCAGTCCGTAAGGAATTAATTAAGTCCGTAAGGAATTAATTAAGTTCGTAAGGAATTAATTCAGTGTATAAAAAATTAATTCAGTCTGTAAGGAATTAAATCAGGGCGTAGGGAATTAATTCAGTCTGTAAGGAATTAAATCAGGTCGAAAGGAATTAATTAAGTCCGTAAGAAATTGATTAAGTCCGTAAGGAATTAATTCAGCCCGTAAGGAATTAATTAAGTCCGTAATGAGTCACTTAAGTCCATACGGAATTAATTCACTCCCTAAGTAGTTAATCCAAATTCAGTCCGTAAGGAATTAATTAAGTCCGTAAGGAATTAATTCAGTCCGTATGGAATTAATTCTGTCCGTAATGGATTAATTAAGTCCGTAATGAATTAATTCAGTCCGTATGAAATTAATTCAGTCCGTAAGGAATTAATTAAGGAATTAATTCAGTCCGTAAGGAATTCAATCAATCCTAAAGAATTATTTCAGTCCGTAAGGAAATAATTCAGTCCGTAAGGAATTAATTCAGTCCGTAAGGAATTAATTCAGTCCGTAACGAATTAATTAAGTCCATAATGAATTAATTCAGTCCGTAAGGAATTAATTCAGTCCGTAAGGAATTAATTAAATCACTAAGGAATTAATTCACTCCGTAAGGAATTAATTCAGTAAGAAAGGAATTCAATCAATCCTAAAGAATTAATTCAGTCCGTAAGGAAATAATTCAGTCCGTAAGGAATTAATTCAGTCCGTAAGGAATTAATTCTGTCCGTAAGGAATTAATTCAGTCCGTAATGTCATAATTCAGTCCGTAAGGAATTAATTCAGTCAGTAATGTAATAATTCAGTCCGTAAGGAATTAATTCAGTCCGTAATGGATTAATTAAGTCCGTAAGGAAATAATTCAGTCCGTACGAAATTAAATCAGTCCGTAAGGAATTCATTCAGTCCGTAAGGAATTAATTCAGTAAGAAAGGAATTCAATCAATCCTAAAGAATTAATTCAGTCCGTGAGGAACTAATTCAGTCCGTAAGGAATTAATTCAGTCCGTAAGGAATTAATTCAGTCCGTAAGGAATTAATTCATTCCGTAAGGAATGAATTAAATCCGTAAGGAATTAATTCAGTCCGTAAGGAATTAATTCAGTCCGTAGGGAATTAATTCAGTCCGTAAGGAATTAATTCAGTCCGTAAGGAATTAATTCAGTCCGTAATTAATTAATTCAGTCCGTAAGGAATTAATTCAGTAAGAAAGGAATTCAATCAATCCTAAAGAATTAATTCAGTCCGTAAGGAAATAATTCAGTCCGTAATTTATTAATTCAGTCCGTAAGGAATTAATTCAGTAAGAATGGAATTCAATCAATCCTACAGAGTTAATTCAGTCCGTATGGAAATAATTCAGTCCGTAAGGAATTAATTCAGTCCGTAAGGAATTAATTCAGTCCGTAAGGAATTAATTAAGTCCGTAAGGAATTAATTCAGTCCTTATGGAATTAATTCTGTCCGTAATGGATTAATTAAGTCCGTAATGAATTAATTCAGTCCGTAAGGAATTAATTAAGGAATTAATTCAGTCCGTAAGGAATTAATTCAGTAAGAACGGAATTCAATCAATCCTAAAGAATTAATTCAGTCCGAAGGAAATAATTCAGTCCGTAAGGAATTAATTCAGTCCGTAAGGAATTAATTCAGTCCGTAAGGAATTAATTCATTCCGTAAGGAATTAATTCAGTCCGTAAGGAATTATTTCAGTCCGTAATTAATTCATTTATTCCTAACGGAATTAATTAAGTCCATAATTAATTAATTCAGTCCGTAAGGAATTAATTCATTCCGTAAGGAATTAATTCAGTCCGTAAGGAATTATTTCAGTCCGTAATTAATTCATTTATTCCTAACGGAATTAATTAAGTCCATAATGAATTAATTCAGTCCGTAAGGAATTAATTAAGTCCGTAAGGAATTAATTAAATCCGTACGGAATTAATTCAGACCGTAAGGAATTAATTAAGCACGCAAGGAATTAATTTAGTCCGTAAGGAATTAATTAAGTCCGTAAGGAGTTAATTAAGTCCGTAAGGAATTAATTAAGTCCGTAAGGAATTATTTCAGTCCGTAAGGATTTAATTCAGTCCGTAAAGTACTAATTCAGTCCGTAAGGAATTAATTCAGTCCGTAAGTAATTAATTCAGTAAGAACGGAATTCAATCAATCCTAAAGAATTAATTCAGTCCGTAAGGAAATAATTCAGTCCGTAAGGAATTCATTTAGTCCGTAAGGAATTAATTCAGTCCGTAAGGAATTAATTCAGTCCGTAAGGAATTAATTAAATCCGTACGGAATTAATTCAGTCCGTAAGGAATTAATTCAGTCCGTAATTAATTCATTCATTCCTTACGGATTTAATTAAGTCCGTAAGGAATTAATTCAGTCCGTAAGGAATTAATTCACTCCGTAAGGAATTAATTCAGTAAGAAAGGAATTCAATCAATCCTAAAGAATTAATTCAGTCCGTAAGGAAATAATTCAGTCCGTAAGGAATTAATTCAGTCCGTAAGGAATTAATTCAGTCCGTAAGGAATTAATTCAGACCGTAAGGAAATTATTAAGTCCGTAAGGAATTAATTCAGTCCGTAAGGAATTAATTAAGGAATTAATTCAGTCCGTAAGGATTTAATTCAGTCTGTAAGGTATTAATTCAGTCCGTAAGGAGTTAATTCAGTCCGTAAGGAATTAATTCAGTCCGTAAGGAATAACTTCGGTACGTAAGGAAATAATTCAGTCCGTAATGGATTAATTAAGTCCGTAATGAATTAATTCAGTCCGTATGAAATTAATTCAGTTCGTAAGGAATTAATTAAGGAATTAATTCAGTCCGTAAGGAATTAATTCAGTAAGAACGGAATTCAATCAATCCTAAAGAATTAATTCAGTCCGTAAGGAAATAATTCAGTCCGTAAGGAATTAATTCATTCCGTAAGGAATTAATTCAGTCCATAAGGAATTAATTCAGTCCGTAAGGAATTAATTCAGACCGTAAGGAAATAATTAAGTCCGTAAGGAATTAATTCAGTCCGTAAGGAATTAATTCAGTCCGTAATGAATTAATTCAGTCCGTAAGGAATTAATTTAGTCCGTAAGAAATTAATTAACTCCGTAAGGAATTAATTAAGTCCGTAAGGAATTAATTAAGTCCGTAAGGAATTAATTAAGTCCGTAAGGAATTAATTCAGTCCGTAAGGTATTAATTCAGTCCGTAAGGAATTAATTAAGTCCGTAAGGAATTAATTCATTCCGTAAGAAATTAATTCAGTCCGTAATGGATTAATTAAGTCCGTAATGAATTAATTCAGTCCGTATGAAATTAATTCAGACCGTAAGGAATTAATTAAGGAATTAATTCAGTCCGTAAGGAATTAATTCAGTAAGAACGGAATTCAATCAATCCTAAAGAATTAATTCAGTCCGTAAGGAAATAATTCAGTCCGTAAGGAATTAATTCAGTCCGTAAGGAATTAATTCAGTCCGTAACGAATTAATTAAGTCCATAATGAATTAATTCAGTCCGTAAGGAATTAATACAGTCCGTAAGGAATTAATTAAATCCGTACGGAATTAATTCAGACCGTAAGGAATGAATTCCGTCCGTAAGGAATTAGTTAGGTATGTAAGGAATTAATTCAGTCCGTAAGGAATCAATTCGGTCCGTAATGAATTAATTCAGTCCGTAAGGAATTAATTTACTCCGTAAGGAATTAATTCAGTCCGTAAGGAATTATTTCAGTCCGTAATTAATTCATTCATTCCTTACGGAATTAATTAAATCCATAATGAATTAATTCAGTCCGTAAGGAATTAATTCAGTCCGTAAGGAATTAATTAAATCCGTACGGAATTAATTCAGTCCGTAAGGAATTAATTTAGTCCGTAAGGATTTAATTCAGTCCGTAAGGTATTAATTAAGTCCGTAAGGAATTAATTCAGTCCGTAAGGAATAAGTTCAGTACGTAAGGAATTAATTAAGTCCGTAATGGATTAATTCAGTTCGTATGAAATTAATTCAGTCCGTAAGGAATTAATTCAGTCCGTAAGGAATTAATTCAGTACGAACGGAATTCAATCAATCCTAAAGAATTAATTCAGTCCGTAAGGAAATAATTCTGTCCGTAAGGAAATAATTCAGTCCGTAAGGAAATAATTCAGTCCGTAAGGAATTAATTCAGTCCGTTAGGAATTAATTCAGTCCGTAACGAATTAATTAAGTCCATAATGAATTAATTCAGTCCGTAAGGAATTAATTCAGTCCGTAAGAATTACTTTAGTCCGTAAGGAATTAATTAAGTCCGTAAGGAATTAATTAAGTCCGTAAGGAATTAATTCAGTCCGTAAGAAATTAGTTCAGTCCGTAGCGAATTAATTAAGTCCATAATAAATTAATTCAGTCCGTAAGGAATTAATTCAGTCCGTAAGGAATTAATTTAGTCCGTAAGGAATTAATTAAGTCCGTAAGGAATTAATTAAGTCCGTAAGGAATTAATTAAGTCCGTAAGGAATTAATTCAGTCCGTAAGGATTTAATTCAGTCCGTAAGGTATTAATTCAGTCCGTAAGGAGTTAATTCAGTCCGTAAGGAATTAATTCAGTCCGTAAGGAATAACTTCAGTACGTAAGGAAATAATTCAGTCCGTAATGGATTAATTAAGTCCGTAATGAATTAATTCAGTCCGTATGAAATTAATTCAGTCCGTAAGGAATTAATTAAGGAATTAATTCAGTCCGTAAGGAATAAATTCAGTAAGAACGGAATTCAATCAATCCTAAAGAATTAATTCAGTCCGTAAGGAAATAATTCAGTCCGTAAGGAATTAATTCAGTCCGTAAGGAATTAATTCAGTCCATAAGGAAATAATTCAGTCCGTAAGGAATTAATTCAGTCCGTAAGGAATTAATTCAGTCCATAAGGAATTAATTCAGTCCGTAATGGATTAATTAAGTCCGTAATGAATTAATTCAGTCCGTAAGGAATTAATTAAGGAATTAATTCAGTCCGTAAGGAATTAATTCAGTAAGAACGGAATTCAATCAATCCTAAAGAATTAATTCAGTCCGAAGGAAATAATTCAGTCCGTAAGGAATTAATTCAGTCCGTAAGGAATTAATTCAGTCCGTAAGGAATTAATTCATTCCGTAAGGAATTAATTCAGTCCGTAAGGAATTATTTCAGTCCGTAATTAATTCATTTATTCCTAACGGAATTAATTAAGTCCATAATGAATTAATTCAGTCCGTAAGGAATTAATTCATTCCGTAAGGAATTAATTCAGTCCGTAAGGAATTATTTCAGTCCGTAATTAATTCATTTATTCCTAACGGAATTAATTAAGTCCATAATGAATTAATTCAGTCCGTAAGGAATTAATTCAGTCCGTAAGGAATTAATTAAATCCGTACGGAATTAATTCAGACCGTAAGGAATTAATTAAGCACGCAAGGAATTAATTTAGTCCGTAAGGAATTAATTAAGTCCGTAAGGAGTTAATTAAGTCCGTAAGGAATTAATTAAGTCCGTAAGGAATTATTTCAGTCCGTAAGGATTTAATTCAGTCCGTAAAGTACTAATTCAGTCCGTAAGGAATTAATTCAGTCCGTAAGTAATTAATTCAGTAAGAACGGAATTCAATCAATCCTAAAGAATTAATTCAGTCCGTAAGGAAATAATTCAGTCCGTAAGGAATTCATTTAGTCCGTAAGGAATTAATTCAGTCCGTAAGGAATTAATTCAGTCCGTAAGGAATTAATTAAATCCGTACGGAATTAATTCAGTCCGTAAGGAATTAATTCAGTCCGTAATTAATTCATTCATTCCTTACGGATTTAATTAAGTCCGTAAGGAATTAATTCAGTCCGTAAGGAATTAATTCACTCCGTAAGGAATTAATTCAGTAAGAAAGGAATTCAATCAATCCTAAAGAATTAATTCAGTCCGTAAGGAAATAATTCAGTCCGTAAGGAATTAATTCAGTCCGTAAGGAATTAATTCAGTCCGTAAGGAATTAATTCAGACCGTAAGGAAATAATTAAGTCCGTAAGGAATTAATTCAGTCCGTAAGGAATTAATTAAGGAATTAATTCAGTCCGTAAGGATTTAATTCAGTCTGTAAGGTATTAATTCAGTCCGTAAGGAGTTAATTCAGTCCGTAAGGAATTAATTCAGTCCGTAAGGAATAACTTCGGTACGTAAGGAAATAATTCAGTCCGTAATGGATTAATTAAGTCCGTAATGAATTAATTCAGTCCGTATGAAATTAATTCAGTTCGTAAGGAATTAATTAAGGAATTAATTCAGTCCGTAAGGAATTAATTCAGTAAGAACGGAATTCAATCAATCCTAAAGAATTAATTCAGTCCGTAAGGAAATAATTCAGTCCGTAAGGAATTAATTCATTCCGTAAGGAATTAATTCAGTCCATAAGGAATTAATTCAGTCCGTAAGGAATTAATTCAGACCGTAAGGAAATAATTAAGTCCGTAAGGAATTAATTCAGTCCGTAAGGAATTAATTCAGTCCGTAATGAATTAATTCAGTCCGTAAGGAATTAATTTAGTCCGTAAGAAATTAATTAACTCCGTAAGGAATTAATTAAGTCCGTAAGGAATTAATTAAGTCCGTAAGGAATTAATTAAGTCCGTAAGGAATTAATTCAGTCCGTAAGGTATTAATTCAGTCCGTAAGGAATTAATTAAGTCCGTAAGGAATTAATTCATTCCGTAAGAAATTAATTCAGTCCGTAATGGATTAATTAAGTCCGTAATGAATTAATTCAGTCCGTATGAAATTAATTCAGACCGTAAGGAATTAATTAAGGAATTAATTCAGTCCGTAAGGAATTAATTCAGTAAGAACGGAATTCAATCAATCCTAAAGAATTAATTCAGTCCGTAAGGAAATAATTCAGTCCGTAAGGAATTAATTCAGTCCGTAAGGAATTAATTCAGTCCGTAACGAATTAATTAAGTCCATAATGAATTAATTCAGTCCGTAAGGAATTAATTCAGTCCGTAAGGAATTAATTAAATCCGTACGGAATTAATTCAGACCGTAAGGAATGAATTCCGTCCGTAAGGAATTAGTTAGGTATGTAAGGAATTAATTCAGTCCGTAAGGAATCAATTCGGTCCGTAATGAATTAATTCAGTCCGTAAGGAATTAATTTACTCCGTAAGGAATTAATTCAGTCCGTAAGGAATTATTTCAGTCCGTAATTAATTCATTCATTCCTTACGGAATTAATTAAATCCATAATGAATTAATTCAGTCCGTAAGGAATTAATTCAGTCCGTAAGGAATTAATTAAATCCGTACGGAATTAATTCAGTCCGTAAGGAATTAATTTAGTCCGTAAGGATTTAATTCAGTCCGTAAGGTATTAATTAAGTCCGTAAGGAATTAATTCAGTCCGTAAGGAATAAGTTCAGTACGTAAGGAATTAATTAAGTCCGTAATGGATTAATTCAGTTCGTATGAAATTAATTCAGTCCGTAAGGAATTAATTCAGTCCGTAAGGAATTAATTCAGTACGAACGGAATTCAATCAATCCTAAAGAATTAATTCAGTCCGTAAGGAAATAATTCAGTCCGTAAGGAAATAATTCAGTCCGTAAGGAAATAATTCAGTCCGTAAGGAATTAATTCAGTCCGTTAGGAATTAATTCAGTCCGTAACGAATTAATTAAGTCCATAATGAATTAATTCAGTCCGTAAGGAATTAATTCAGTCCGTAAGAATTACTTTAGTCCGTAAGGAATTAATTAAGTCCGTAAGGAATTAATTAAGTCCGTAAGGAATTAATTCAGTCCGTAAGGAATTAATTCAGTCCGTAGCGAATTAATTAAGTCCATAATAAATTAATTCAGTCCGTAAGGAATTAATTCAGTCCGTAAGGAATTAATTTAGTCCGTAAGGAATTAATTAAGTCCGTAAGGAATTAATTAAGTCCGTAAGGAATTAATTAAGTCCGTAAGGAATTAATTCAGTCCGTAAGGATTTAATTCAGTCCGTAAGGTATTAATTCAGTCCGTAAGGAGTTAATTCAGTCCGTAAGGAACTAATTCAGTCCGTAAGGAATAACTTCAGTACGTAAGGAAATAATTCAGTCCGTAATGGATTAATTAAGTCCGTAATGAATTAATTCAGTCCGTATGAAATTAATTCAGTCCGTAAGGAATTAATTAAGGAATTAATTCAGTCCGTAAGGAATAAATTCAGTAAGAACGGAATTCAATCAATCCTAAAGAATTAATTCAGTCCGTAAGGAAATAATTCAGTCCGTAAGGAATTAATTCAGTCCGTAAGGAATTAATTCAGTCCATAAGGAAATAATTCAGTCCGTAAGGAATTAATTCAGTCCGTAAGGAATTAATTCAGTCCATAAGGAATTAATTCAGTCCGTAAGGAATTAATTCAGACCGTAAGGAAATAATTAAGTCCGTAAGGAATTAATTTAGTCCGTAAGAAATTAATTAACTCCGTAAGGAATTAATTAAGTCCGTAAGGAATTAATTAAGTCCGTAAGGAATTAATTAAGTCCGTAAGGAATTAATTCAGTCCGTAAGGTATTAATTCAGTCCGTAAGGAATTAATTAAATCCGTAAGGAATTAATTCATTCCGTAAGAAATTAATTCAGTCCGTAATGGATTATTTCAGTCCGTAATTAATTAATTCAGTCCGTAAGGAATTATTTCAGTCCGTAATTAATTCATTCATTCCTTACGGAATTAATTAAGTCCATAATGAATTAATTCAGTCCGTAAGGAATTAATTCAGTCCGTAAGGAATTAATTAAATCCGTACGGAATTAATTCAGTCCGTAAGGAATTAATTCAGTCCGTAACGAATTAATTAAGTCCATAATGAATTAATTCAGTCCGTAAGGAATTAATTCAGTCCGTAAGGAATTAATTAAATCCGTACGGAATTAATTCAGACCGTAAGGAATTAATTCAGTCCGTAAAGAATGAATTCCGTCCGTAAGGAATTAGTAAGGTATGTAAGGAATTAATTCAGTCCGTAAGGAATCAATTCAGTCCGTAATGAATTAATTCAGTCCGTAAGGAATTAATTTACTCCGTAAGGAATTAATTAAGTCCGTAAGGAATTAATTAAGTCCGTAAGGAATTAATTCAGTCCGTAAGGTATTAATTCAGTCCGTAAGGAATTAATTCAGTCCGTAAGCAATTAATTCAGTCCGTAAGGAATAACTTCAGTACATAAGGAAATAATTCATTCCGTAATGGATTAATTAAGTCCGTAATGAATTAATTCAGTCCGTAAAGAATTAATTCAGTCCGTAAGGAATTAATTCAGTCCGTAAGGAATTAATTCAGTCCGTAAGGAATTATTTCAGTCCGTAATTAATTAATTCAGTCCGTAAGGAATTATTTCAGTCCGTAATTAATTCATTCATTCCTTACGGAATTAATTAAGTCCATAATGAATTAATTCAGTCCGTAAGGAATTAATTCAGTCCGTAAGGAATTAATTAAATCCGTACGGAATTCATTCAGTCCGTAAGGAATTAATTAAGTCCGTAAGGATTTAATTCAGTCCGTAAGGTATTAATTCAGTCCATAAGGAGTTAATTCAGTCCGTAAGGAATTAATTCAGTCCGTAAGGAATAACTTCAGTACGTAAGGAAATAATTCAGTCCGTAATGGATTAATTAAGTCCGTAATGAATTAATTCAGTCCGTATGAAATTAATTCAGTCCGTAAGGAATTAATTAAGGAATTAATTCAGTCCGTAAGGAATTAATTCAGTAAGAACGGAATTCAATCAATCCTAAAGAATTAATTCAGTCCATAAGGAAATAATTCAGTCCGTAAGGAATTAATTCAGTCCGTAAGGAATTACTTTAGTCCGTAAGGAATTAATTAAGTCCGTAAGGAATTAATTCAGTCCGTAAGGATTTAATTCAGTCCGTAAGGTATTAATTAAGTCCGTAAGGAGTTAATTCAGTCCGTAAGGAATTAATTCAGTCCGTTAGGAATAACTTCAGTACGTAAGGAAATAATTCAGTCCGTAATGGATTAATTAAGTCCGTAATGAATTAATTCAGTCCGTAAGGAATTAATTAAGGAATTAATGCAGTCCGTAAGGAATAAATTCAGTAAGAACGGAATTCAATCAATCCTAAAGAATTAATTCAGTCCGTAGGGAAATAATTCAGTCCGTAAGGAATGAATTCAGTCCGTAAGGAATTAATTCAGTCCGTAAGGAATTAATTCAGTCCGTAAGGAATTAATTCAGACCGTAAGGAAATAATTAAGTCCGTAAGGAATTAATTCAGTCCGTAAGGAATTAATTCAGTCCGTAATGAATTAATTCAGTCCGTAAGGAATTAATTTAGTCCGTAAGAAATTAATTAACTCCATAAGGAATTAATTAAGTCCGTAAGGAATTAATTAAGTCCGTAAGGAATTAATTCAGTCCGTAAGGAATTAATTCAGTCCGTAAGGAATTAATTCAGTCCGTAAGGAATTAATTCAGTCCGTAAGGAATTAATTCAGTCCGTAAGGAATTAATTCTGTCCGTAAGGATTTAATTCAGTCCGAAAGGTATTAATTCAGTCCATAATGAATTAATTCAGTCCGTAAGGAATTAATTCAGTCCGTAAGGAATTAATTTAGTCCGTAAGGAATTAATTAAGTCCGTAAGGAATTAATTAAGTCCGTAAGGAATTATGTAAGTCCGTAAGGAATTAATTCAGTCCGTAAGGATTTAATTCAGTCCGTAAGGTATTAATTAAGTCCGTAAGGAGTTAATTCAGTCCGTAAGGAATTAATTCAGTCCGTTAGGAATAACTTCAGTACGTAAGGAAATAATTCAGTCCGTAATGGATTAATTAAGTCCGTAATGAATTAATTCAGTCCGTAAGGAATTAATTAAGGAATTAATGCAGTCCGTAAGGAATAAATTCAGTAAGAACGGAATTCAATCAATCCTAAAGAATTAATTCAGTCCGTAGGGAAATAATTCAGTCCGTAAGGAATTAATTCAGTCCGTAAGGAATTAATTCAGTCCGTAAGGAATTAATTCAGACCGTAAGGAAATAATTAAGTCCGTAAGGAATTAATTCAGTCCGTAAGGAATTAATTCAGTCCGTAATGTATTAATTCAGTCCGTAAGGAATTAATTTAGTCCGTAAGAAATTAATTAACTCCGTAAGGAATTAATTAAGTCCGTAAGGAATTAATTAAGTCCGTAAGGAATTAATTCAGTCCGTAAGGAATTAATTCAGTCCGTAAGGAATTAATTCAGTCCGTAAGGAATTAATTCAGTCCGTAAGGAATTAATTCAGTCCGTAAGGAATTAATTCTGTCCGTAAGGATTTAATTCAGTCCGAAAGGTATTAATTCAGTCCGTAAGGAATTAATTCAGTCCGTAAGGAATTAATTAAGTCCGTAAGGAATTAATGCAGTCCGTAAGGAATTAATGCAGTCCGTAAGGAATTAATGCAGTCCGTAAGGAATTAATTCTGTCCGTAAGGATTTAATTCAGTCCGTAAGGTATTAATTCAGTCCGTAAGTAATTAATTCAGTCCGTAAGTAATTAATTCAGTCCGTAAGGAATTAATTCAATAAGAAAGGAATTCAATCAATCCTAAAGAATTAATTCAGTCCGTAAGGAATTAATTAAGTCCGAAAGGAATTAATTAAGTCCGTAAGGAATTAATTAAGTCCGTAAGGAATTAATTCAGTCCGTAAGGAATAAGTTCAGTACGTAAGGAATTAATTCAGTCCGTAATCGATTAATTAAATCCGTAATTAATTAATTCAGTCCGTATGAAATTAATTCATTCCGTAAGGAATTAATTAAGGAATTAATTCAGTCCGTAAGGAATTAATTCAGTCCGTAAAGAATTAATTCAGTCCGTAAGGAATTAATTCAGTCCGTAAGGAATTAATTCTGTCCGTAAGGATTTAATTCAGTCCGTAGTTAATTCATTCCTTACGGAATTAATTCAGTCCGTAAGGAATTAATTAAGTCCGTAAGGAATTAATGCAGTCCGTAAGGAATTAATGCAGTCCGTAAGGAATTAATGCAGTCCGTAAGGAATTAATTCTGTCCGTAAGGATTTAATTCAGTCCGTAAGGTATTAATTCAGTCCGTAAGGAATTAATTCAGTCCGTAAGTAATTCATTCAGTCCGTAAGGAATTAATTCAATAAGAAAGGAATTCAATCAATCCTAAAGAATTAATTCAGTCCGTAAGGAATTAATTAAGTCCGAAAGGAATTAATTAAGTCCGTAAGGAATTAATTAAGTCCGTAATGAATCAATTAAGTCCATAAGGAATTAACTCAGTCCGTAAGGAATTAATTAAGTCCGTAAGGAATTAATTCAGTTCGTAAAGAATTAATTTAGTCCGTAAGGAATTTATATGAGTCCGTAAGGAATTAATTAAGTCCGTAAGGAATTAATTAAGTTCGTAAGGAATTAATTCAGTGTATAAAAAATTAATTCAGTCTGTAAGGAATTAAATCAGGCCGTAGGGAATTAATTCAGTCTGTAAGGAATTAAATCAGGTCGAAAGGAATTAATTAAGTCCGTAAGAAATTGATTCAGTCCGTAAGGAATTAATTCAGCCCGTAAGGAATTAATTAAGTCCGTAATGAGTCACTTAAGTCCATACGGAATTAATTCACTCCCTAAGTAGTTAATACAAATTCAGTCCGTAAGGAATTAATTAAGTCCGTAAGGAATTAATTCAGTCCGTATGGAATTAATTCTGTCCGTAATGGATTAATTAAGTCCGTAATGAATTAATTCAGTCCGTATGAAATTAATTCAGTCCGTAAGGAATTAATTAAGGAATTAATTCAGTCCGTAAGGAATTCAATCAATCCTAAAGAATTATTTCAGTCCGTAAGGAAATAATTCAGTCCGTAAGGAATTAATTCAATCCGTAAGGAATTAATTCAGTCCGTACGAATTAATTAAGTCCATAATGAATTAATTCAGTCCATAAGGAATTAATTCAGTCCGTAAGGAATTAATTAAATCCGTACGGAATTAATTCAGACCGTAAGGAATTAATTCAGTAGGTACGGAATTATTTCAGTCCGTAATTAATTCATTCATTCCTTACGGATTTAATTAAGTCCTTAAGGAATTAATTCAGTCCGTAAGGAATTAATTCAGTAAGAAAGGAATTCAATCAATCCTAAAGAATTAATTCAGTCCGTAAGGAAATAATTCAGTCCGTAAGGAATTAATTCAGTCCGTAAGGAATTAATTCTGTCCGTAAGGAATTAATTCAGTCCGTAATGTCATAATTCAGTCCGTAAGGAATTAATTCAGTTCGTAAAGAATTAATTTAGTCCGTAAGGAATTTATATGAGTCCGTAAGGAATTAATTAAGTCCGTAAGGAATTAATTAAGTTCGTAAGGAATTAATTCAGTGTATAAAAAATTAATTCAGTCTGTAAGGAATTAAATCAGGCCGTAGGGAATTAATTCGGTCTGTAAGGAATTAAATCAGGTCGAAAGGAATTAATTAAGTCCGTAAGAAATTGATTCAGTCCGTAAGGAATTAATTCAGCCCGTAAGGAATTAATAAAGTCCGTAATGAGTCACTTAAGTCCATACGGAATTAATTCACTCCCTAAGTAGTTAATCCAAATTCAGTCCGTAAGGAATTAATTAAGTCCGTAAGGAATTAATTCAGTCCGTATGGAATTAATTCTGTCCGTAATGGATTAATTAAGTCCGTAATGAATTAATTCAGTCCGTATGAAATTAATTCAGTCCGTAAGGAATTAATTAAGGAATTAATTCAGTCCGTAAGGAATTCAATCAATCCTAAAGAATTATTTCAGTCCGTAAAGAAATAATTCAGTCCGTAAGGAATTAATTCAGTCCGTAAGGAATTAATTCAGTCCGTAACGAATTAATTAAGTCCATAATGAATTAATTCAGTCCGTAAGGAATTAATTCAGTCCGTAAGGAATTAATTAAATCCGTACGGAATTAATTCAGACCGTAAGGAATTAATTCAGTAGGTACGGAATTATTTCAGTCCGTAATTAATTCATTCATTCCTTACGGATTTAATTAAGTCCTTAAGGAATTAATTCAGTCCGTAAGGAATTAATTCACTCCGTAAGGAATTAATTCAGTAAGAAAGGAATTCAATCAATCCTAAAGAATTAATTCAGTCCGTAAGGAAATAATTCAATCCGTAAGGAATTAATTCAGTCTGTAAGGAATTAATTCTGTCCGTAAGGAATTAATTCAGTCCGTAATGTCATAATTCAGTCCGTAAGGAATTAATTCAGTCCGTAAGGAATTAATTCAGTCCGTAATGTAATAATTCAGTCCGTAAGGAATTAATTCAGTCCGTAATGGATTAATTAAGTCCGTAAGGAATTAATTCAGTCCGTACGAAATTAAATCAGTCCGTAAGGAATTCATTCAGTCCGTAAGGAATTAATTCAGTAAGAAAGGAATTCAATCAATCCTAAAGAATTAATTCAGTCCGTGAGGAACTAATTCAGTCCGTAAGGAATTAATTCAGTCCGTAAGGAATTAATTCAGTCCGTAAGGAATTAATTCATTCCGTAAGGAATGAATTAAATCCGTAAGGAATTAATTCAGTCCGTAAGGAATTAATTCAGTCCGTAGGGAATTAATTCAGTCCGTAAGGAATTAATTCAGTCCGTAAGGAATTAATTCAGTCCGTAATTAATTAATTCAGTCCGTAAGGAATTAATTCAGTAAGAAAGGAATTCAATCAATCCTAAAGAATTAATTCAGTCCGTAAGGAAATTATTCAGTCCGTAAGGAATTAATTCAGTCCGTAAGGAATTAATTCAGTTAGAATGGAATTCAATCAATCCTACAGAGTTAATTCAGTCCGTATGGAAATAATTCAGTCCGTAAGGAATTAATTCAGTCCGTAAGGAATTAATTCAGTCCGTAAGGAATTAATTCAGTCCGTAAGGAATTAATTAAGTCCGTAAGGAATTAATTCAGTCCTTATGGAATTAACTCTGTCCGTAATGGATTAATTAAGTCCGTAATGAATTAATTCAGTCCGTATGAAATTAATTCAGTCCGTAAGGAATTAATTAAGGAATTAATTCAGTCCGTAAGGAATTAATTCAGTAAGAACGGAATTCAATCAATCCTAAAGAATTAATTCAGTCCGAAGGAAATAATTCAGTCCGTAAGGAATTAATTCAGTCCGTAAGGAATTAATTCAGTCCGTAAGGAATTAATTCATTCCGTAAGGAATTAATTCAGTCCGTAAGGAATTATTTCAGTCCGTAATTAATTCATTTATTCCTAACGGAATTAATTAAGTCCATAATGAATTGATTCAGTCCGTAAGGAATTAATTCAGTCCGTAAGGAATTAATTAAATCCGTACGGAATTAATTCAGACCGTAAGAAATTAATTAAGCACGCAAGGAATTAATTTAGTCCGTAAGGAATTAATTAAGTCCGTAAGGAGTTAATTAAGTCCGTAAGGAATTAATTAAGTCCGTAAGGAATTATTTCAGTCCGTAAGGATTTAATTCAGTCCGTAAGGTACTAATTCAGTCCGTAAGGAACTAATTCAGTCCGTAAGTAATTAATTCAGTAAGAACGGAATTCAATCAATCCTAAAGAATTAATTCAGTCCGTAAGGAAATAATTCAGTCCGTAAGGAATTCATTTAGTCCGTAAGGAATTAATTCAGTCCGTAAGGAATTAATTCAGTCCGTAAGGAATTAATTAAATCCGTACGGAATTAATTCAGTCCGTAATTAATTCATTCATTCCTTACGGATTTAATTAAGTCCGTAAGGAATTAATTCAGTCCGTAAGGAATTAATTCACTCCGTAACGAATTAATTCAGTAAGAAAGGAATTCAATCAATCCTAAAGAATTAATTCAGTCCGTAAGGAAATATTTCAGTCCGTTAGGAATTAATTCAGTCCGTAAGGAATTAATTCAGTCCGTAAGGAATTAATTCAGACCGTAAGGAAATAATTAAGTCCGTAAGGAATTAATTCAGTCCGTAAGGAATTAATTAAGGAATTAATTCAGTCCGTAAGGATTTAATTCAGTCTGTAAGGTATTAATTCAGTCCGTAAGGAGTTAATTCAGTCCGTAAGGAATTAATTCAGTCCGTAAGGAATAACTTCAGTACGTAAGGAAATAATTCAGTCCGTAATGGATTAATTAAGTCCGAAATGAATTAATTCAGTCCGTATGAAATTAATTCATTTCGTAAGGAATTAATTAAGGAATTAATTCAGTCCGTAAGGAATTAATTCAGTAAGAACGGAATTCAATCAATCCTAAAGAATTAATTCAGTCCGTAAGGAAATAATTCAGTCCGTAAGGAATTAATTCAGTCCGTAAGGAATTAATTCAGTCCATAAGGAATTAATTCAGTCCGTAAGGAATTAATTCAGACCGTAAGGAAATAATTAAGTCCGTAAGGAATTAATTCAGTCCGTAAGGAATTAATTCAGTCCGTAATGAATTAATTCAGTCCGTAAGGAATTAATTTAGTCCGTAAGAAATTAATTAACTCCGTAAGGAATTAATTAAGTCCGTAAGGAATTAATTAATTCCGTAAGGAATTAATTAAGTCCGTAAGGAATTAATTCAGTCCGTAAGGTATTAATTCAGTCCGTAAGGAATTAATTAAGTCCGTAAGGAATTAATTCATTCCGTAAGAAATTAATTCAGTCCGTAATGGATTAATTAAGTCCGTAGTGAATTAATTCAGTCCGTATGAAATTAATTCAGACCGTAAGGAATTAATTAAGGAATTAATTCAGTCCGTAAGGAATTAATTCAGTAAGAACGGAATTCAATCAATCCTAAAGAATTAATTCAGTCCGTAAGGAAATAATTCAGTCCGTAAGGAATTAATTCAGTCCGTAAGGAATTAATTCAGTCCGTAACGAATTAATTAAGTCCATAATGAATTAATTCAGTCCGTAAGGAATTAATTCAGTCCGTAAGGAATTAATTAAATCCGTACGGAATTAATTCAGACCGTAAGGAATTAATTCAGTCCGTAAAGAATGAATTCCGTCCGTAAGGAATTAGTTAGGTATGTAAGGAATTAATTCAGTCCGTAAGGAATCAATTCGGTCCGTAATGAATTAATTCAGTCCGTAAGGAATTAATTTACTCCGTAAGGAATTAATTCAGTCCGTAAGGAATTATTTCAGTCCGTAATTAATTCATTCATTCCTTACGGAATTAATTAAGTCCATAATGAATTAATTCAGTCCGTAAGGAATTAATTCAGTCCGTAAGGAATTAATTAAATCCGTACGGAATTAATTCAGTCCGTAAGGAATTAATTTAGTCCGTAAGGATTTAATTCAGTCCGTAAGGTATTAATTAAGTCCGTAAGGAATTAATTCAGTCCGTAAGGAATAAGTTCAGTACGTAAGGAATTAATTAAGTCCGTAATGGATTAATTCAGTTCGTATGAAATTAATTCAGTCCGTAAGGAATTAATTCAGTCCGTAAGGAATTAATTCAGTACGAACGGAATTCAATCAATCCTAAAGAATTAATTCAGTCCGTAAGGAAATAATTCAGTCCGTAAGGAAATAATTCAGTCCGTAAGGAAATAATTCAGTCCGTAAGGAATTAATTCAGTCCGTTAGGAATTAATTCAGTCCGTAACGAATTAATTAAGTCCATAATGAATTAATTCAGTCCGTAAGGAATTAATTCAGTCCGTAAGAATTACTTTAGTCCGTAAGGAATTAATTAAGTCCGTAAGGAATTAATTAAGTCCGTAAGGAATGAATTCAGTCCGTAAGGAATTAATTCAGTCCGTAGCGAATTAATTAAGTCCATAATAAATTAATTCAGTCCGTAAGGAATTAATTCAGTCCGTAAGGAATTAATTTAGTCCGTAAGGAATTAATTAAGTCCGTAAGGAATTAATTAAGTCCGTAAGGAATTAATTAAGTCCGTAAGGAATTAATTCAGTCCGTAAGGATTTAATTCAGTCCGTAAGGTATTAATTCAGTCCGTAAGGAGTTAATTCAGTCCGTAAGGAATTAATTCAGTCCGTAAGGAATAACTTCAGTACGTAAGGAAATAATTCAGTCCGTAATGAATTAATTCAGTCCGTATGAAATTAATTCAGTCCGTAAGGAATTAATTAAGGAATTAATTCAGTCCGTAAGGAATTAATTCAGTAAGAACGGAATTCAATCAATCCTAAAGAATTAATTCAGTCCGTAAGGAAATAATTCAGTCCGTAAGGAATTAATTCAGTCCGTAAGGAATTAATTAAGTCCATAAGGAATTAATTCAGTCCGTAAGGAATTAATTCAGACCGTAAGGAAATAATTAAGTCCGTAAGGAATTAATTCAGTCCGTAAGGAATTAATTCAGTCCGTAATGAATTAATTCAGTCCGTAAGGAATTAATTTAGTCCGTAAGAAATTAATTAACTCCGTAAGGAATTAATTAAGTCCGTAAGGAATTAATTAAGTCCGTAAGGAATTAATTAAGTCCGTAAGGAATTAATTCAGTCCGTAAGGTATTAATTCAGTCCGTAAGGAATTAATTAAGTCCGTAAGGAATTAGTTCATTCCGTAAGAAATTAATTCAGTCCGTAATGGATTATTTCAGTCCGTAATTAATTAATTCAGTCCGTAAGGAATTATTTCAGTCCGTAATTAATTCATTCATTCCTTACGGAATTAATTAAGTCCATAATGAATTAATTCAGTCCGTAAGGAATTAATTCAGTCCGTAAGGAATTAATTAAATCCGTACGGAATTAATTCAGTCCGTAAGGAATTAATTCAGTCCGTAACGAATTAATTAAGTCCATAATGAATTAATTCAGTCCGTAAGGAATTAATTCAGTCCGTAAGGAATTAATTAAATCCGTACGGAATTAATTCAGTCCGTATGGAATTAATTCAGTCCGTAACGAATTAATTAAGTCCATAATGAATTAATTCAGTCCGTAAGGAATTAATTCAGTCCGTAAGGAATTAATTAAATCCGTACGGAATTAATTCAGACCGTAAGGAATTAATTCAGTCCGTAAAGAATGAATTCCGTCCGTAAGGAATTAGTAAGGTATGTAAGGAATTAATTCAGTCCGTAAGGAATCAATTCAGTCCGTAATGAATTAATTCAGTCCGTAAGGAATTAATTTACTCCGTAAGGAATTAATTAAGTCCGTAAGGAATTAATTAATTCCGTAAGGAATTAATTAAGTCCGTAAGGAATTAATTCAGTCCGTAAGGTATTAATTCAGTCCGTAAGGAATTAATTAAGTCCGTAAGGAATTAATTCATTCCGTAAGAAATTAATTCAGTCCGTAATGGATTAATTAAGTCCGTAATGAATTAATTCAGTCCGTATGAAATTAATTCAGACCGTAAGGAATTAATTAAGGAATTAATTCAGTCCGTAAGGAATTAATTCAGTAAGAACGGAATTCAATCAATCCTAAAGAATTAATTCAGTCCGTAAGGAAATAATTCAGTCCGTAAGGAATTAATTCAGTCCGTAAGGAATTAATTCAGTCCGTAACGAATTAATTAAGTCCATAATGAATTAATTCAGTCCGTAAGGAATTAGTTCAGTCCGTAAGGAATTAATTAAATCCGTACGGAATTAATTCAGACCGTAAGGAATTAATTCAGTCCGTAAAGAATGAATTCCGTCCGTAAGGAATTAGTTAGGTATGTAAGGAATTAATTCAGTCCGTAAGGAATCAATTCGGTCCGTAATGAATTAATTCAGTCCGTAAGGAATTAATTTACTCCGTAAGGAATTAATTCAGTCCGTAAGGAATTATTTCAGTCCGTAATTAATTCATTCATTCCTTACGGAATTAATTAAGTCCATAATGAATTAATTCAGTCCGTAAGGAATTAATTCAGTCCGTAAGGAATTAATTAAATCCGTACGGAATTAATTCAGTCCGTAAGGAATTAATTTAGTCCGTAAGGATTTAATTCAGTCCGTAAGGTATTAATTAAGTCCGTAAGGAATTAATTCAGTCCGTAAGGAATAAGTTCAGTACGTAAGGAATTAATTAAGTCCGTAATGGATTAATTCAGTTAGTATGAAATTAATTCAGTCCGTAAGGAATTAATTAAGGAATTAATTCAGTCCGTAATGAATTAATTTAGTCCGTAAGGAATTAATTTAGTCCGTAAGAAATTAATTAACTCCGTAAGGAATTAATTAAGTCCGTAAGGAATTAATTAAGTCCGTAAGGAATTAATTAAGTCCGTAAGGAATTAATTCAGTCCGTAAGGTATTAATTCAGTCCGTAAGGAATTAATTAAGTCCGTAAGGAATTAGTTCATTCCGTAAGAAATTAATTCAGTCCGTAAGGAATTATTTCAGTCCGTAATTAATTCATTCATTCCTTACGGAATTAATTAAGTCCATAATGAATTAATTCAGTCCGTAAGGAATTAATTCAGTCCGTAAGGAATTAATTAAATCCGTACGGAATTAATTCAGTCCGTAAGGAATTAATTCAGTCCGTAACGAATTAATTAAGTCCATAATGAATTAATTCAGTCCGTAAGTAATTAATTCAGTCCGTAAGGAATTAATTAAATCCGTACGGAATTAATTCAGTCCGTAAGGAATTAATTCAGTCCGTAACGAATTAATTAAGTCCATAATGAATTTATTCAGACCGTAAGGAATTAATTCAGTCCGTAAGGAATTAATTAAATCCGTAAGGAATTAGTAAGGTATGTAAGGAATTAATTCAGTCCGTAAGGAATCAATTCAGTCCGTAATGAATTAATTCAGTCCGTAAGGAATTAATTTACTCCGTAAGGAATTAATTAAGTCCGTAAGGAATTAATTAATTCCGTAAGGAATTAATTAAGTCCGTAAGGAATTAATTCAGTCCGTAAGGTATTAATTCAGTCCGTAAGGAATTAATTAAGTCCGTAAGGAATTAATTCATTCCGTAAGAAATTAATTCAGTCCGTAATGGATTAATTAAGTCCGTAATGAATTAATTCAGTCCGTATGAAATTAATTCAGACCGTAAGGAATTAATTAAGGAATTAATTCAGTCCGTAAGGAATTAATTCAGTAAGAACGGAATTCAATCAATCCTAAAGAATTAATTCAGTCCGTAAGGAAATAATTCAGTCCGTAAGGAATTAATTCAGTCCGTAAGGAATTAATTCAGTCCGTAACGAATTAATTAAGTCCATAATGAATTAATTCAGTCCGTAAGGAATTAATTCAGTCCGTAAGGAATTAATTAAATCCGTACGGAATTAATTCAGACCGTAAGGAATTAATTCAGTCCGTAAAGAATGAATTCCGTCCGTAAGGAATTAGTTAGGTATGTAAGGAATTAATTCAGTCCGTAAGGAATCAATTCGGTCCGTAATGAATTAATTCAGTCCGTAAGGAATTAATTTACTCCGTAAGGAATTAATTCAGTCCGTAAGGAATTATTTCAGTCCGTAATTAATTCATTCATTCCTTACGGAATTAATTAAGTCCATAATGAATTAATTCAGTCCGTAAGGAATTAATTCAGTCCGTAAGGAATTAATTAAATCCGTACGGAATTAATTCAGTCCGTAAGGAATTAATTTAGTCCGTAAGGATTTAATTCAGTCCGTAAGGTATTAATTAAGTCCGTAAGGAATTAATTCAGTCCGTAAGGAATAAGTTCAGTACGTAAGGAATTAATTAAGTCCGTAATGGATTAATTCAGTTCGTATGAAATTAATTCAGTCCGTAAGGAATTAATTCAGTCCGTAAGGAATTAATTCAGTACGAACGGAATTCAATCAATCCTAAAGAATTAATTCAGTCCGTAAGGAAATAATTCAGTCCGTAAGGAAATAATTCAGTCCGTAAGGAAATAATTCAGTCCGTAAGGAATTAATTCAGTCCGTTAGGAATTAATTCAGTCCGTAACGAATTAATTAAGTCCATAATGAATTAATTCAGTCCGTAAGGAATTAATTCAGTCCGTAAGAATTACTTTAGTCCGTAAGGAATTAATTAAGTCCGTAAGGAATTAATTAAGTCCGTAAGGAATTAATTAAGTCCGTAAGGAATTAATTAAGTCCGTAAGGAATGAATTCAGTCCGTAAGGAATTAATTCAGTCCGTAGCGAATTAATTAAGTCCATAATAAATTAATTCAGTCCGTAAGGAATTAATTCAGTCCGTAAGGAATTAATTTAGTCCGTAAGGAATTAATTAAGTCCGTAAGGAATTAATTAAGTCCGTAAGGAATTAATTAAGTCCGTAAGGAATTAATTCAGTCCGTAAGGATTTAATTCAGTCCGTAAGGTATTAATTCAGTCCGTAAGGAGTTAATTCAGTCCGTAAGGAATTAATTCAGTCCGTAAGGAATAACTTCAGTACGTAAGGAAATAATTCAGTCCGTAATGGATTAATTAAGTCCGTAATGAATTAATTCAGTCCGTATGAAATTAATTCAGTCCGTAAGGAATTAATTAAGGAATTAATTCAGTCCGTAAGGAATTAATTCAGTAAGAACGGAATTCAATCAATCCTAAAGAATTAATTCAGTCCGTAAGGAAATAATTCAGTCCGTAAGGAATTAATTCAGTCCGTAAGGAAATAATTAAGTCCATAAGGAATTAATTCAGTCCGTAAGGAATTAATTCAGACCGTAAGGAAATAATTAAGTCCGTAAGGAATTAATTCAGTCCGTAAGGAATTAATTCAGTCCGTAATGAATTAATTCAGTCCGTACGGAATTAATTTAGTCCGTAAGAAATTAATTAACTCCGTAAGGAATTAATTAAGTCCGTAAGGAATTAATTAAGTCCGTAAGGAATTAATTCAGTCCGTAAGGTATTAATTCAGTCCGTAAGGAATTAATTAAGTCCGTAAGGAATTAGTTCATTCCGTAAGAAATTAATTCAGTCCGTAATGGATTATTTCAGTCCGTAATTAATTAATTCAGTCCGTAAGGAATTATTTCAGTCCGTAATTAATTCATTCATTCCTTACGGAATTAATTAAGTCCATAATGAATTAATTCAGTCCGTAAGGAATTAATTCAGTCCGTAAGGAATTAATTAAATCCGTACGGAATTAATTCAGTCCGTAAGGAATTAATTAAATCCGTACGGAATTAATTCAGTCCGTAAGGAATTAATTCAGTCCGTAACGAATTAATTAAGTCCATAATGAATTAATTCAGTCCGTAAGGAATTAATTCAGTCCGTAAGGAATTAATTAAATCCGTACGGAATTAATTCAGACCGTAAGGAATTAATTCAGTCCGTAAAGAATGAATTCCGTCCGTAAGGAATTAGTAAGGTATGTAAGGAATTAATTCAGTCCGTAAGGAATCAATTCAGTCCGTAATGAATTAATTCAGTCCGTAAGGAATTAATTTACTCTTAGTCTGTAAGGAATTAATTCAGTCCGTAAAGAATTAATTCAGTCCGTAAGGAATTAATTCAGTCCGTAAGGAATTAATTCAGTCCGTAAGGAATTATTTCAGTCCGTAATTAATTAATTCAGTCCGTAAGGAATTATTTCAGTCCGTAATTAAGTCATTCATTCCTTACGGAATTAATTACGTCCGTAAGGAATTACTTTAGTCCGTAAGGAATTAATTAAGTCCGTAAGGAATTAATTAAGTCCGTAAGGAATTAATTCAGTCCGTAAGGAATTAATTCAGTCCGTAGCGAATTAATTAAGTCAATAATGAATTAATTCAGTCCGTAAGGAATTAATTTAGTCCGTAAGGAATTAATTAAGTCCGTAAGGAATTAATTAAGTCCGTAAGGATTTAATTCAGTCCGTAATGAATTAATTCAGTCCGTAAGGAATTAATTAAATCCGTACGGAATTAATTCAGTCCGTAAGGAATTAATTAAGTCCGTAAGGAATTAATTAAGTCCGTAAGGATTTAATTCAGTCCGTAAGGTATTAATTCAGTCCGTAAGGAGTTAATTCAGTCCGTAAGGAATTAATTCAGTCCGTAAGGAATAACTTCAGTACGTAAGGAAATAATTCAGTCCGTAATGGATTAATTAAGTCCGTAATGAATTAATTCAGTCCGTATGAAATTAATTCAGTCCGTAAGGAATTAATTAAGGAATTAATTCAGTCCGTAAGGAATTAATTCAGTAAGAACGGAATTCAATCAATCCTAAAGAATTAATTCAGTCCATAAGGAAATAATTCAGTCCGTAAGGAATTAATTCAGTCCGTAAGGAATTAATTCAGTCCGTAAGGAATTAATTCAGTCCGTAAGGAATTACTTTAGTCCGTAAGGAATTAATTAAGTCCGTAAGGAATTAATTAAGTCCGTAAGGAATTAATTCAGTCCGTAAGGAATTAATTCAGTCCGTAACGAATTAATTAAGTCCATAATGAATTAATTCAGTCCGTAAGGAATTAATTCAGTCCGTAAGGAATTAATTTAGTCCGTAAGGAATTAATTAAGTCCGTAAGGAATTAATTAAGTCCGTAAGGAATTATGTAAGTCCGTAAGGAATTAATTCAGTCCGTAAGGATTTAATTCAGTCCGTAAGGTATTAATTAAGTCCGTAAGGAGTTAATTCAGTCCGTAAGGAATTAATTCAGTCCGTTAGGAATAACTTCAGTACGTAAGGAAATAATTCAGTCCGTAATGGATTAATTAAGTCCGTAATGAATTAATTCAGTCCGTATGAAATTAATTCAGTCCGTAAGGAATTAATTAAGGAATTAATGCAGTCCGTAAGGAATTAATTCAGTAAGAACGGAATTCAATCAATCCTAAAGAATTAATTCAGTCCGTAAGGAAATAATTCAGTCCGTAAGGAATTAATTCAGTCCGTAAGGAATTAATTCAGTCCGTAAGGAATTAATTCAGTCCGTAAGGAATTAATTCAGACCGTAAGGAAATAATTAAGTCCGTAAGGAATTAATTCAGTCCGTAAGGAATTAATTCAGTCCGTAATGAATTAATTCAGTCCGTAAGGAATTAATTTAGTCCGTGAGAAATTAATTAACTCCGTAAGGAATTAATTAAGTCCGTAAGGAATTAATTAAGTCCGTAAGGAATTAATTCAGTCCGTAAGGAATTAATTCAGTCCGTAAGGTATTAATTCAATCCGTAAGGAATTAATTAAGTCCGTAAGGAATTAATTCATTCCGTAAGAAATTAATTCAGTCCGTAATGGATTAATTAAGTCCGTAATGAATTAATTCAGTCCGTATGAAATTAATTCAGTCCGTAAGGAATTAATTAAGGAATTAATTCAGTCCGTAAGGAATTAATTCAGTAAAAACGGAATTCAATCAATCCTAAAGAATTAATTCAGTCCGTAAGGAAATAATTCAGTCCGTAAGGAATTAATTCAGTCCGTAAGGAATTAATTCAGTCCGTAACGAATTAATTAAGTCCATAATGAATTAATTCAGTCCGTAAGGAATTAATTCAGTCCGTAAGGAATTAATTAAATCCGTACAGAATTAATTCAGACCGTAAGGAATTCATTCAGTCCGTAAAGAATTAATTCCGTCCGTAAGGTATTAATTCAGTCCGTAAGGAATTAATTAAGTCCGTAAGCAATTAATTCAGTCCGTAAGGAATAACTTCAGTCCGTAATGGATTAATTCAGTCCGTATGAAATTAATTCAGTCCGTAAGGAATTAATTCAGTAAGAACGGAATTCAATCAATCCTAAAGAATTAATTCAGTCCGTAAGGAAATAATTCAGTCCGTAAGGAATTAATTCAGTCCGTAAGGAATTAATTCAGTCCGTAACGAATTAATTAAGTCCATAATGAATTAATTCAGTCCGTAAGGAATAACTTCAGTCCGTAAGGAATTAATTAAATCCGTACGGAATTAATTCAGACCGTAAGGAATTAATTCAGTCCGTAAAGAATTAATTCTGTCCGTAAGGAATTAGTTAGGTATGTAAGGAATTAATTCAGTCCGTAAGGAATCAATTCAGTCCGTAATGAATTAATTCAGTCCGTAAGGAATTAATTTACTCCGCAAGGAATTAATTAAGTCCGTAAGGAATTAATTAAGTACGTAAGGAATTAATTCAGTCCGTAAGGATTTAATTCAGTCCGTAAGGTATTAATTCAGTCCGTAAGGAATTAATTCAGTCCGTAAGCAATTAATTCAGTCCGTAAGGAATAACTTCAGTACGTAAGGAAATAATTCAGTCCGTAATGGATTAATTAAGTCCGTAATGAATTAATTCAGTACGTAAAGAATTAATTCAGTCCGTAAGGAATTAATTCAGTCCGTAAGGAATTAAGTCAGTCCGTAAGGAATTATTTCAGTCCGTAATAAATTAATTCAGTCCGTAAGGAATTATTTCAGTCCGTAATTAATTCATTCATTCCTTACGGAATTAATTAAGTCCATAATGAATTAATTCAGTCCGTAAGGAATTAATTCAGTCCGTAAGGAATTAATTAAATCCGTACGGAATTAATTCAGACCGTAAGGAATTAATTAAGTCCGTAAGGAATTAATTAAGTCCGTAAGGAATTAATTAAGTCCGTAAGGAATTAATTCAGTCCGTAAAGTATTAATTCAGTACGTAAGGAATTAATTCATTCCGTAATTGATTAATTAAGTCCGTAATGAATTAATTCAGTCCGTATGAAATTAATTCAGTCCGTAAGGAATTAATTAAGGAATTAATTCAGTCCGTAAGGAATTAATTCAGTAAGAACGGAATTCAATCAATCCTAAAGAATTAATTCATTCCGTAAGGAAATAATTCAGTCCGTAAGGAATTAATTCAGTCCGTAACGAATTAATTAAGTCCATAATGAATTAATTCAGTCCGTAAGGAATTAATTCAGTCCGTAAGGAATTAATTCAGTCCGTAAAGAATTAATTCAGTCCGTAAGGAATTAATTCAGTCCGTAAGGAATTAATTCAGTCCGTAAGGAATTATTTCAGTCCGTAATTAATTAATTCAGTCCGTAAGGAATTATTTCAGTCCGTAATTAAGTCATTCATTCCTTACGGAATTAATTAAGTCCATAATGAATTAATTCAGTCCGTAAGGAATTAATTCAGTCCGTAAGGAATTAATTAAATCCGTACGGAATTAATTCAGACCGTAAGGAATTAATTAAGTACGTAAGGAATTAATTAAGTCCGTAAGGAATTAATTCAGTCCGTAAAGAATTAATTCCGTCCGTAAGGAATTAATTAGGTCCGTAAGGAATTAATTCAGTCCGTAAGGAATTAATTCAGTCCGTAATGAATTAATTCAGTCCGTAAGGAATTAATTTAGTCCGTAAGTCTTTAATTCAGTCCGTAAGGAATTAATTCAGTCCGTAAGGAATTAATTAAGTCCGTAAGGAATTAATTCAGTCCGTAAGGAATAAGTTCAGTACGTAAGGAATTAATTAAGTCCGTAATGGATTAATTCAGTCCGTATGAAATTAATTCAGTCCGTAAGGAATTAATTCAGTCCGTAAGGAATTAATTCAGTAAGAACGGAATTCAATCAATCCTAAAGAATTAATTCAGTCCGTAAGGAAATAATTCAGTCCGTAAGGAAATAATTCAGTCCGTAAGGAATTAATTCAGTCCGTAAGGAATTAATTCAGTCCGTAACGAATTAATTAAGTCCATAATGAATTAATTCAGTCCGTAAGGAATTAATTCAGTCCGTAAGGAATTAATTTAGTCCGTAAGGAATTAATTAAATCCGTACGGAATTAATTCAGACCGTAAGGAATTAATTAAGTACGTAAGGAATTAATTAAGTCCGTAAAGAATTAATTCCGTCCGTAAGGAATTAATTAGGTCCGTAAGGAATTAATTCAGTCCGTAAGGAATTAATTCAGTCCGTAAGGAATTATTTCAGTCCGTAAGGAATTAATTTAGTCCGTAAGGAATTAATTAAGTCCGTAAGGAATTAATTAAGTCCGTAAGGAATTAATTAAGTCCGTAAGGAATTAATTCAGTCCGTAAGGATTTAATTCAGTCCGTAATGTATTAATTCAGTCCGTAAGGAAGTAATTCAGTCCGTAAGGAATTAATTCAGTCCGTAAGGAATTATTTCAGTCCGTAATTAACTCATTCATACCTTACGGAATTAATTAAGTCCATAATGAATTAATTCAGTCCGTAAGGATTTAATTCAGTCCGTAAGGAATTAATTAAATCCGTACGGAATTAATTCAGACCGTAAGGAATTAATTCAGTCCGTAAAGAATTAATTCCGTCCTTAAGGAATTAGTTAGGTATGTAAGGAATTAATTCAGTCCGTAAGGAATCAATTCAGTCCGTAATGAATTAATTCAGTCCGTAAGGAATTAATTTACTCCGTAAGGAATTAATTAAGTCCGTAAGGAATTAATTCATTCCGTAATGGATTAATTAAGTCCGTAATGAATTAATTCAATCCGTATGAAATTAATTCAGTCCGTAAGGAATTAATTAAGGAATTAATTCAGTCCGTAAGGAATTAATTCAGTAAGAACGGAATTCAATCAATCCTAAAGAATTAATTCATTCCGTAAGGAAATAATTCAGTCCGTAAGGAATTAATTCAGTCCGTAACGAATTAATTAAGTCCGTAATGAATTAATTCAGTCCGTAAGGAATTAATTCAGTCCGTAAGGAATTAATTAAATCCGTACGGAATTAATTCAGACCGTAAGGAATTAATTCAGTCCGTAAAGAATTAATTCCGTCCGTAAGGAATTAGTTAGGTATGTAAGGAATTAATTCAGTCCGTAAGGAATCAATTCAGTCCGTAATGAATTAATTCAGTCCGTAAGGAATTAATTTACTCCGTAAGGAATTAATTAAGTCCGTAAGGAATTACTTAAGTCCGTAAGGAATTAATTCAGTCCGTAAGGATTTAATTCAGTCCGTAAGGTATAAATTCAGTCCGTAAGGAATTAATTCATTCCGTAAGGAATTAATTCAGTCCGTAAGGAATTATTTCAGTCCGTAATTAACTCATTCATACCTTACGGAATTAATTAAGTCCATAATGAATTAATTCAGTCCGTAAGGATTTAATTCAGTCCGTAAGGAATTAATTAAATCCGTACGGAATTAATTCAGACCGTAAGGAATTAATTAAGTACGTAAGGAATTAATTAAGTACGTAAGGAATTAATTAATTCCGCAAGGAATTAATTCCGTCCGTAAGGAATTAATTAGGTCCGTAAGGAATTAATTCAGTCCGTAAGGAATTAATTCAGTCCGTAATGAATTTATTCAGTCCGTAAGGAATTAAATTAGTCCGTAAGGATTTAATTCAGTCCGTAAGGTATTAATTCAGTCCGTAAATAATTAATTCAGTCCGTAAGGAATAAGTTCAGTACGTAAGGAATTAATTAAATCCGTAATGGATTAATTAAGTCCGTAATGAATTAATTCAGTCCGTATGAAATTAATTCAGTCCGTAAGGAATTAATTAAGGAATTAATTTAGTCCGTAAGGAATTAATTCAGTCCGTAAGGAATTAATTCAGTAAGAACGGAATTCAATCAATCCTAAAGAATTAATTCAGTCCGTAAGGAAATAATTCAGTCCGTAAGGAATTATTTCAGTCCGTAATTAATTAATTCAGTCCGTAAGGAATTATTTCAGTCCGTAATTAATTCATTCATTCCTTACGGAATTAATTAAGTCCATAATGAATTAATTCAGTCCGTAATTAATTAATTCAGTCCGTAAGGAATTAATTAAATCCGTACGGAATTAATTCAGACCGTAAGGAATTAATTAAGTACGTAAGGAATTAATTTAGTCCGTAAGGAATTAATTAAGTCCGTAAGGAATTAATTAAGTCCGTAAGGAATTAATTAAGTCCGTAAGGAATTAATTCAGTCCGTAAGGATTTAATTCAGTCCGTAATGAATTAATTCAGTCCGTAAGGAATTAATTTAGTCCGTAAGTCTTTAATTCAGTCCGTAAGGAATTAATTCAGTCCGTAAGGAATTAATTAAGTCCGTAAGGAATTAATTAAGTCCGTAAGGAATTAATTAAGTCCGTAAGGAATTAATTCAGTCCGTAAGGATTTAATTCAGTCCGTAAGGTATTAATTCAGTCCGTAAGGAATTAATTCATTCCGAAAGGAATTAATTCAGTCCGTAAGGAATTATTTCAGTCCGTAATTAACTCATTCATAACTTACGGAATTAATTAAGTCCATAATGAATTAATTCAGTCCGTAAGGATTTAATTCAGTCCGTAAGGAATTAATTAAATACGTACGGAATTAATTCAGACCGTAAGGAATTAATTAAGTACGTAAGGAATTAATTAAGTACGTAAGGAATTAATTAATTCCGCAAGGAATTAATTCCGTCCGTAAGGAATTAATTAGGTCCGTAAGGAATTAATTCAGTCCGTAAGGAATTAATTCAGTCCGTAATGAATTTATTCAGTCCGTAAGGAATTAAATTAGTCCGTAAGGATTTAATTCAGTCCGTAAGGTATTAATTCAGTCCGTAAATAATTAATTCAGTCCGTAAGGAATAAGTTCAGTACGTAACTAATTAATTAAGTCCGTAATGGATTAATTAAGTCCGTAATGAATTAATTCAGTCCGTATGAAATTAATTCAGTCCGTAAGGAATTAATTAAGGAATTAATTTAGTCCGTAAGGAATTAATTCAGTCCGTAAGGAATTAATTCAGTAAGAACGGAATTCAATCAATCCTAAAGAATTAATTCAGTCCGTAAGGAAATAATTCAGTCCGTAAGGAATTATTTCAGTCCGTAATTAATTAATTCAGTCCGTAAGGAATTATTTCAGTCCGTAATTAATTCATTCATTCCTTACGGAATTAATTAAGTCCATAATGAATTAATTCAGTCCGTAAGGAATTAATTCAGTCCGTAAGGAATTAATTAAATCCGTACGGAATTAATTCAGACCATAAGGAATTAATTAAGTACGTAAGGAATTAATTAAGTCCGTAAGGAATTAATTCAGTCCGTAAAGAATTAATTCCGTCCGTAAGGAATTAATTCAGTCCGTAAGGAATTAATTCAGTCCGTAATGAATTAATTCAGTCCGTAAGGAATTAATTTAGTCCGTAAGTCTTTAATTCAGTCCGTAAGGAATTAATTCAGTCCGTAAGGAATTAATTAAGTCCGTAAGGAATTAATTCAGTCCGTAAGGAATAAGTTCAGTACGTAAGGAATTAATTAAGTCCGTAATGGATTAATTCAGTCCGTATGAAATTAATTCAGTCCGTAAGGAATTAATTCAGTCCGTAAGGAATTAATTCAGTAAGAACGGAATTCAATCAATCCTAAAGAATTAATTCAGTCCGTAAGGAAATAATTCAGTCCGTAAGGAAATAATTCAGTCCGTAAGGAATTAATTCAGTCCGTAAGGAATTAATTCAATCCGTAACGAATTAATTAAGTCCATAATGAATTAATTCAGTCCGTAAGGAATTGATTCAGTCCGTAAGGAATTAATTTAGTCCGTAAGGAATTAATTAAGTCCGTAAGGAATTAATTAAGTCCGTAAGGAATTAATTAAGTCCGTAAGGAATTAATTAAGTCCGTAAGGAATTAATTCAGTCCGTAAGGTATTAATTCAGTTCGTAAGGAGTTAATTCAGTCCGAAAGGAATTAATTCAGTCCGTAAGGAATAACTTCAGTACGTAAGGAAATAATTCAGTCCGTAATGGATTAATTAAGTCCGTAATGAATTAATTCAGTCCGTAAGGAATTAATAAAATCCGTACGGAATTAATTCAGTCCGTAAGGAATTAATTCAGTCCGTATGAAATTAATTCAGTCCATAAGGAATTAATTAAGGAATTAATTCAGTCCATAAGGAATTAATTCAGTAAGAACGGAATTCAATCAATCCTAAAGAATTAATTCAGTCCGTAAGGAATTATTTCAGTCCGTAAGGAATTATTTCAGTCCGTAATTAACTCATTCATTCCTTACGGAATTAATTAAGTCCATAATGAATTAATTCAGTCCGTAATTAATTAATTCAGTCCATAAGGAATTAATTAAATCCGTACGGAATTAATTCAGACCGTAAGGAATTAATTAAGTACGTAAGGAATTAATTAAGTCCGTAAAGAATTAATTCCGTCCGTAAGGAATTAATTAGGTCCGTAAGGAATTAATTCAGTCCGTAAGGAATTAATTCAGTCCGTAAGGAATTAATTCAGTCCGTAAGGAATTATTTCAGTCCGTAAGGAATTAATTTAGTCCGTAAGGAATTAATTCAGTCCGTAAAGAATTAATTCCGTCCGTAAGGAATTAATTAGGTCCGTAAGGAATTAATTCAGTCCGTAAGGAATTAATTCAGTCCGTAATGAATTAATTCAGTCCGTAAGGAATTAATTTAGTCCGTAAGTCTTTAATTCAGTCCGTAAGGAATTAATTCAGTCCGTAAGGAATTAATTAAGTCCGTAAGGAATTAATTCAGTCCGTAAGGAATAAGTTCAGTACGTAAGGAATTAATTAAGTCCGTAATGGATTAATTCAGTCCGTATGAAATTAATTCAGTCCGTAAGGAATTAATTCAGTAAGAACGGAATTCAATCAATCCTAAAGAATTAATTCAGTCCGTAAGGAAATAATTCAGTCCGTAAGGAAATAATTCAGTCCGTAAGGAATTAATTCAGTCCGTAAGGAATTAATTCAATCCGTAACGAATTAATTAAGTCCATAATGAATTAATTCAGTCCGTAAGGAATTGATTCAGTCCGTAAGGAATTAATTTAGTCCGTAAGGAATTAATTAAGTCCGTAAGGAATTAATTAAGTCCGTAAGGAATTAATTAAGTCCGTAAGGAATTAATTAAGTCCGTAAGGAATTAATTCAGTCCGTAAGGTATTAATTCAGTTCGTAAGGAGTTAATTCAGTCCGAAAGGAATTAATTCAGTCCGTAAGGAATAACTTCAGTACGTAAGGAAATAATTCAGTCCGTAATGGATTAATTAAGTCCGTAATGAATTAATTCAGTCCGTAAGGAATTAATAAAATCCGTACGGAATTAATTCAGTCCGTAAGGAATTAATTCAGTCCGTATGAAATTAATTCAGTCCATAAGGAATTAATTAAGGAATTAATTCAGTCCATAAGGAATTAATTCAGTAAGAACGGAATTCAATCAATCCTAAAGAATTAATTCAGTCCGTAAGGAAATAATTCAGTCCGTAAGGAATTAATTCAGTCCGTAATTAACTCATTCATTCCTTACGGAATTAATTAAGTCCATAATGAATTAATTCAGTCCGTAATTAATTAATTCAGTCCATAAGGAATTAATTAAATCCGTACGGAATTAATTCAGACCGTAAGGAATTAATTAAGTACGTAAGGAATTAATTAAGTCCGTAAAGAATTAATTCCGTCCGTAAGGAATTAATTAGGTCCGTAAGGAATTAATTCAGTCCGTAAGGAATTAATTCAGTCCGTAAGGAATTATTTCAGTCCGTAAGGAATTAATTCAGTCCGTAAGGAATTATTTCAGTCCGTAAGGAATTATTTCAGTCCGTAATTAACTCATTCATACCTTACGGAATTAATTAAGTCCATAATGAATTAATTCAGTCCGTAAGGATTTAATTCAGTCCGAAAGGAATTAATTAAATCCGTACGGAATTAATTCAGACCGTAAGGAATTAATTAAGTACGTAAGGAATTAATTAAGTACGTAAGGAATTAATTAATTCCGAAAGGAATTAATTCCGTCCGTAAGGAATTAATTAGGTCCGTAAGGAATTAATTCAGTCCGTAAGGAATTAATTCAGTCCGTAATGCATTAATTCAGTCCGTAAGGAATTAAATTAGTCCGTAAGGATTTAGTTCAGTCCGTAAGGTATTAATTCAGTCCGTAAGGAATTAATTCAGTCCGTAAGGAATAAGTTCAGTACGTAAGGAATTAATTAAGTCCGTAATGGATTAATTAAGTCCGTAATGAATTAATTCAGTCCGTATGAAATTAATTCAGTCCGTAAGGAATTAATTAAGGAATTAATTCAGTCCGTAAGGAATTAATTCAGTCCGTAAGGAATTAATTAAATCCGTACGGAATTAATTCAGACCGTAAGGAATTAATTAAGTACGTAAGGAATTAATTAAGTACGTAAGGAATTAATTAATTCCGAAAGGAATTAATTCCGTCCGTAAGGAATTAATTCAGTAAGAACGGAATTCAATCAATCCTAAAGAATTAATTCAGTCCGTAAGGAAATAGTTCAGTCCGTAAGGAATTAATTCAGTCCGTAAGGAATTAATTCATTCCGTAACGAATTAATTCAGTCCGTAAGGAATTAATTCCGTCCGTAAGGAATTATTTCAGTCCGTAATTAATTCATTCATTCCTTACGGAATTAATTAAGTCCATAATGAATTAATTCACTCCGTAAAGAATTAATTCAGTCCGTAAGGAATTAATTAAATCCGTACGGAATTAATTCAGTCCGTAAGGAATTAATTAAGTACGTAAGGAATTAATTCCGTCCGTAAGGAATTAATTAGGTACGTAAGGAATTAATTCAGTCCGTAAGGAATTAATTCAGTCCGTAATGAATTAATTCAGTCCGTAAGGAATTAATTTAGTCCGTAAGGAATTAATTAAGGACGTAAAGAATTAATTCAGTCCGTAAGGAATTAATTAAGTCCGTAAGGAATTAATTCAGTCCGTAAGGAATTAATTAAGTCCGTAAGGAATTAATTAAGTCCGTAAGGAATTATTTCAGTCCGTAAGGAATTAATTCAGTCCGTAAGGAATTAATTCAGTCCGTAAGGAATAAGTTCAGTACGTAAGGAATTAATTCAGTCCGTAATGGATTAATTAAGTCCGTAATGAATTCATTCAGTCCGTATGAAATTAATTCAGTCCGTAAGGAAATAATTCAGTCCGTAAAGAATTAATTAAATCCTTACGGAATTTATTCAGACCGTAAGGAATTAATTAAGTACGTAAGGAATTAATTAAGTCCGTAAGGAAATAATTAAGTCCGTAAAGAATTAATTCCGTCCGTAAGGAATTAATTTAGTCCGTAAGGATTTCATTCAGTCCGTAAGGTATTAATTCAGTCTGTAAGGAATTAATTAAGTACGTAAGGAATAAGTTCAGTACGTAAGGAATTAATTAAGTCCGTAATGGATTAATTAAGTCAGTAATGAATTAATTCAGTCCGTATGAAATTAATTCAGTCCGTAAGGAATTAATTAAGGAATTAATTCAGTCCGTAAGGAAATAATTCAGTCCGTAAGGAATTAATTCAGTCCGTAAGGAATTAATTCAGTCCGTATGAAATTAATTCAGTCCGTAATTAACTCATTCATTCCTTACGGAATTAATTAAGTCCATAATGAATTAATTCAGTCCGTAAGGATTTAATTCAGTCCGTAAGGAATTAATTAATTCCGTACGGAATTAATTCAGACCGTAAGGATTTAATTCAGTCCGTAAGGAATTAATTAAATCCGTAAAGGATTAATTCCGTCCGTAAGGAATTAATTAGGTCCGTAATGAATTAATTCAGTCCGTAAGGAATTAATTCAGTCCGTAATGATTTAATTCAGACCGTAAGGAATTAATTTAGTCCGTAAGGATTTAATTCAGTCCGTAAGGTATTAATTCATTCCGTAAGGAATTAATTAAGTCCGTAAGGAATTAATTAAGGAATTAATTCAGTCCGTAAGGAATTAATTCAGTAAGAACGGAATTCAATCAATCCTAAAGAATTAATTCAGTCCGTAAGGAAATAATTCAGTCCGTAAGGAACTAATTCAGTCCGTAAGGAATTAATTAAGTCCATAACGAATTAATTCAGTCCGTAAGGAATTAATTCAGTCCGTAAGGAATTATTTCAGTCCGTAATTAATTAATTAATTCCTTACGGAATTAATTAAGTCCATAAGGAATAAATTCAGTCTGTAAGGATTTAATTAAGTACGTAATGAATTAATTCAGTCCGTAAGGAATAAATTCAGTCCGAAAGGAATTAATTCAGTACTTAATGGATTAATTAAGTCAGTAATGAATTAATTCAGTCCGTATGAAATTAATTCAGTCCGTAAGGAATTAATTAAGGAATTAATTCAGTCCGTAAGGAAATAATTCAGTCCGTAAGGAATTAATTCAGTCCGTAAGGAATTAATTCAGTCCGTATAAAATTAATTCAGTCCGTAAGGAAATAATTCAGGCCGTAAGGAATTAATTCAGTCCGTAATAAACTCATTCATTCCTTACGGAATTAATTAAGTCCATAATGAATTAATTCAGTCCGTAAGGATTTAATTCAGTCCGTAAGGAATTAATTAATTCCGTACGGAATTAATTCAGACCGTAAGGATTTAATTCAGTCCGTAAGGAATAAATTAAATCCGTAAAGGATTAATTCCGTCCGTAAGGAATTAATTAGGTCCGTAATGAATTAATTCAGTCCGTAAGGAATTAATTCAGTCCGTAATGATTTAATTCAGACCGTAAGGAACTAATTTAGTCCGTAAGGATTTAATTCAGTCCGTAAGGTATTAATTCATTCCGTAAGGAATTAATTAAGTCCGTAAGGAATTAATTAAGGAATTAATTCAGTCCGTAAGGAATTAATTCAGTAAGAACGGAATTCAATCAATCCTAAAGAATTAATTCAGTCCGTAAGGAAATAATTCAGTCCGTAAGGAACTAATTCAGTCCGTAAGGAATTAATTAAGTCCATAACGAACTAATTCAGTCCATAAGGAATAAATTCAGTCTGTAAGGATTTAATTAAGTACGTAATGAATTAATTCAGTCCGTAAGGAATAAATTCAGTCCGTAAGGAATTAATTCAGTACGTAAGGAATTAATTCAGTCCGTAAGGAATTAATTCAGTTCGTAAGGAATTAATTCTGTCCGTAAGGATTTAATTCAGTCCGTAAGGTATTAATTCAGTCCGTAAGGAATAACTTCAGTACTTAAGGAAATAATTCAGTCCGTAAGTAATTAATTCAGTCCGTATGAAATTAATTCAGTCCTTAAGGAATTAATTAAGGAATTAATTCAGTCCGTAAGGAATTAATTCAGTTCGTAAGGAATTAATTCTGTCCGTAAGGATTTAATTCAGTCCGTAAGGTATTAATTCAGTCCGTAAGGAATAACTTCAGTACTTAAGGAAATAATTCAGTCGGTAAGTAATTAATTCAGTCCGTATGAAATTAATTCAGTCCTTAAGGAATTAATTCAGTCCGTAAGGAATTAATTAAGGAATTAATTCAGTCCGTAAGGAATTAATTCAGTCCGTAAGGAATTAATTCAGTCCGTAAGGAATAATTTCAGTACGTAAGGAAATAATTTAGTCCGTAAGTAATTAATTCAGTCCGTAAGGAATAACTTCAGTTCGTAAGGTAATAATTCAGTCCGTAATGGATTAATTAAGTCCGTAATGAATTAATTCAGTCCGTAAGGAATTAATAAAATCCGTACGGAATTAATTCAGACCGTAAGGAATTAATTAAGTACGTAAGGAATTAATTAAGTCCGAAAGGAATTAATTCAGTCCGTAAGGAACTAATTCAGTCCGTAAGGAATTAATTCAGTCCGTAAGGATTTAATTCAGTCCGTAAGGTATTAATTCAGTCCGTAAGGAATTAATTCAGTCCGTAAGGATTTAATTCAGTCCGTAAGGAATTAATTCAGTCCGTAAGGAATTAATTAAGGAATTAATTCAGTCCGTAAGGAATTAATTCAGTCCGTAAGGAATTAATTCAGTCTGTAAGGATTTAATTAAGTCCGTAATGAATTAATTCAGTCCGTAAGGAATTAATGCAGTCCGTAAGGAATTAATTCAGTCCGTAAGGAATTAATTAAGTCCATTACGAATTAATTCAGTCCGTAAGGACTTAATTCAGTCCGTAAGGAATTATTTCAGTCCGTAATTAATTAATTCATTCCTTACGGAATTAATTAAGTCCATAAGGAATAAATTCAGTCTGTAAGGATTTAATTAAGTACGTAATGAATTAATTCAGTCCGTAAGGAATTAATTCAGTCCGTAAGGAATTAATTCAGTACGTAAGGAATTAATTCAGTCCGTAAGGAATTAATTCAGTTCGTAAGGAATTAATTCTGTCCGTAATTATTTAATTCAGTCCGTAAGGTATTAATTCAGTCCGTAAGGAATAACTTCAGTACTTAAGGAAATAATTCAGTCCGTAAGTAATTAATTCAGTCCGTATGAAATTAATTCAGTCCTTAAGGAATTAATTAAGTAATTAATTCCGTCCGTAAGGAATTAATTAAGGAATTAATTCAGTCCGTAAGGAATTAATTCAGTCCGTAAGGAATAATTTCAGTACGTAAGGTAATAATTCAGTCCGTAATGGATTAATTAAGTCCGTAATGAATTAATTCAGTCCGTAAGGAATTAATAAAATCCGTACGGAATTAATTCAGACCGTAAGGAATTAATTAAGTACGTAAGGAATTAATTAAGTCCGAAAGGAATTAATTCAGTCCGTAAGGAATTAATTCAGTCCGTAAGGAACTAATTCAGTCCGTAAGGAATTAATTCAGTCCGTAAGGATTTAATTCAGTCCGTAAGGTATTAATTCAGTCCGTAAGGAATTAATTCAGTCCGTAAGGAATTAATTAAGGAATTTATTCAGTCCGTAAGGAATTAATTCAGTCCGTAAGGAATTAATTCAGTCTGTAAGGATTTAATTAAGTCCGTAATGAATTAATTCAGTCCGTAAGGAATTAATTCAGTCCGTAAGGAATTAATTCAGTACGTAAGGAATTAATTCAGTCCGTAAGGAATTAATTCAGTTCGTAAGGAATTAATTCTGTCCGTAAGTATTTAATTCAGTCCGTAAGGTATTAATTCAGTCCGTAAGGAATAACTTCAGTACGTAAGGAAATAATTCAGTCCGTAAGTAATTAATTCAGTCCGTAAGGAATTAATTTAGTCCATAAGGAATTAATTAAGTCCGTAAGGAATTAATTAAGTCCGTAAGGAATTAATTAAGTCCGTAAGGAATTAATTCAGTCCGTAAGGAATTAATTCAGTAAGAATGGAATTCAATCAATCCTAAAGAATTAATTCAGTCCGTAAGGAATTAATTCAGTAAAAATGGAAATCAATCAATCCTAAAGAATTAATTCAGTCCGTAAGGAAAAAATTCAGTCCGTAAGGAATTAATTAAGTCCGTAAGGAATTAATTCAGTCCGTAAGGAATTAGTTCTGTCCGTAAGGATTTAATTCAGTCCGTAAGGTATTAATTCAGTCCGTAAGGAATTAATTCAGTCCGTAAGGAATTAATTCAGTCCGTAATGGATTAATTAAGTCCGCAATAAATTAATTCAGTCCGTATGAAATTAATTCAGTCCGTAAGGAATTAATTAAGGAATTAATTCAGTCCGTAAGGAATTAATTCAATAAGAAAGGAATTCAATCAATCCTAAAGAATTAATTCAGTCCGTAAGGAAATAATTCAGTCCATAAGGAATTAATTCAGTCCGTAAGGAATTAATTGAGTCCGTAAGGTATTAATTCAGTCCGTAAGGAATTAATTCAGTCCGTAAGGAATTAATTCAGTAAGAAAGGAATTCAATCAATCCTAAAGAATTAATTCAGTCCGTAAGGAAATAATTCAGTCCGTAAGGAATTAATTCAGTTCGTAAGGAATTAATTAAGTCCGTAAGGAATTAATTAAGTCCGTAAGGAATTAATTCAGTCCGTAAGGAATTAATCCTGTCCGTAAGGATTTAATTCAGTCCGTAATGTAATAATTCAGTCCGTAAGGAATTAATTCAGTCCGTAAGGAATTAATTAAGGAATTAATTCAGTCCGTAAGGAATTAATTCAGTAAGAACGGAATTCAATCAATCCTAAAGAATTAATTCAGTCCGCAAGGAAATAATTCAGTCCGTAAGGAATTAATTCAGTCCGTAAGGAATTAATTCAGTCCGTAACGAATTAATTCAGTCCGTAAGGAATTAATTCAGTCCGTAAGGAATTATTTCAGTCCGTAATTAATTCATTCATTCCTTACGGAATTAATTAAGTCCATATTGAATTAATTCAGTCCGTAAAGAATTAATTCAGTCCGTAAGAAATTAATATAATCCGTACGGAATTAATTCAGTCCGTAAGGATTTAATTCAGTCCGTAAGGAATTAGTTCAGTCCGTAAAGAATTAATTCAGTCCGTAAGGAATTAATATAATCCGTACGGAATTAATTCAGTCCGTAAGGATTTAATTCAATCCGTAAGGAATTAATTCCGTCCGTAAGGAATTAATTAGGTCCGTAAGGAATTAATTCAGTCCGTAAGGAATTAATTCAGTCCGTAATGAATTAATTCAGTCCGTAAGGAATTAATTTAGTCCGTAAGGAATTAATTAAGTCCGTAAGGAATTAATTAAGTGCGTAAGGAATTAATTAAGTCCGTAAGGAATTAATTCAGTCCGTAAGGAATTAATTCAGTCCGTAAGGAATAAGTTCAGTACGTAAGGAATTAATTCAGTCCGTAATGGATTAATTAAGTCTGTAATGAATTATTTCAGTCCGTATGAAATTAATTCAGTCCGTAAGGAAATAATTCAGGCCGTAAGGAATTAATTCAGTCCGTAATTAACTCATTAATTCCTTACGGAATTAATTAAGTCCATAATGAATTAATTCAGTCCGTAAGGATTTAATTCAGTCCGTAAGGAATTAATTAAATCCGTACGGAATTAATTCAGACCGTAAGGATTTAATTCAGTCCGTAAGGAATTAATTAAATCCGTACGGAATTAATTCAGACCGTAAGGATTTAATTTAGTACGTAAGGAATTAATTAAGTCCGTAAGGAATTAATTAAGTCCGTAAAGGATTAATTCCGTCCGTAAGGAATTAATTAGTTCCGTAATGAATTAATTCAGTCCGTAAGGAATTAATTCAGTCCGTAATGATTTAATTCAGACCGTATGGAATTAATTTAGTCCGTAAGGATTTAATTTAGTCCGTAAGGTATTAATTCATTCCGTAAGGAATTAATTAAGTCCGTAAGGAATTAATTAAGGAATTAATTCAGTCCGTAAGGAATTAATTCCCACATTGGAAAAATACTAGAGAAAGCCATCGCTGTTAGAATTGGGACATACCTTGAGTCCAAAAACTTGCTTTCTCACAACCAATGGGGGTTTAGACCCCACAGGTCCACTGTTAATGCCCTTTTGTCTTTTTCCGACTCAGTTCTTAAAGGTTTTGACAATCGCAAGGTCACCTCGGCGTTATTGCTTGATATTGAAGATGCGTTTAATAATGTCGTCCATAAGAAATTATTAGAAAAAGCAAGAAAGAAAAAGTTACCACCCATAATAACCAATTGGTTGAGCAGTTTCCTGGTAAACAGGACTGGATATCTTTGCCAGGGCTCGGTAACTAGTGAGACTTTTGCCATTAAAAAAGGGGTGCCACAGGGGTCACCCCTTTCACCAATACTATTTCTAATGTACATCGATGGTGTACTCAACCTAGTGAAATCAAAACGTATAAAAATACTAGCATTCGCAGACGATTTAATCTTAATTGTATCTGGGTCGACAGGCAGAGTTAATGTGAGACTATTAAAAAGTGCGGTCAAAGCTATTGTTAAATGGGGTAAACTACTAGGTCTCAATTTTTCAAAAAACAAAACAGAACTCATTCATTTTACAAGAAAGAGAGTTACTGATACAACTCCACTAGAGTGGAGTGGAACCATGATAGAACCCAAACAGGAAGTTAGGTATCTGGGACTGCGCTACGACAGTAAGCTTAACTGGAATAAGCAGGCATCCCATCTAGCAGCGGAAGGAAACCTCGTGCTAAACAGGCTTCGGAAACTGATCAAATTCATCCCTTCAATTCAAACATATCAAGTAAGAACCCTGGTAACAAGCTTGTTGTATAAGAAGATTCTCTATGGAATCCCTGCTTTCTGTAATGTCGACCTAACAAAATTACCAGCTATACGGACGCTTCACAGACAGGCCCTTCTGCTAATTACAGGCGCCCTTAGAACTACTCCTACAGCGACCCTAGAAGTTGAAGCGGGCATACCCCCCTTGGATCTTATGTCCTTAGAACGAATTTTAAGGTTTAGCTTAAATTGCCCACCAGACACTACAGCTTCAGAACCGGAGCATAGACGGTATAGATCTTGTTCCTACATTATCCGAACATTGAAACTCAGCAATTTCCCAGATGGGAACAGTTACACACCCGAGTTAGTAAAAAATAAAGTAATGGAAAAATGGAGAGTAAGGTGGTCAGATTCCCCGTCTCCTCTCCGTGATTTAGGTGTTGTCCCCTCAAAGCTATCAATCTGTAAATCGAAAATAGACAGAAAGACTATTGCGACGATAATAAGACTACGTTCTACGCATTTCCCAACTAAAAAATATCTTTTCCGCATAAAGAAGACTAATGACATGACATGTGCTTGTAACAATTACTCGAACCAAGATTTACCACATATATTTTTCAAGTGCAGACGAGTTAATAAAAACAGAGCAATTCTCTTACGACAGCTATCAAGAATGAAACTGCATTTTAGCCCCCAAGTTCTCCTCACAGAGCCAAAAGCCTTTGTTCCCCTCGGGACGTTTTTTAACTCGGCAATGAACAAATTACAAACTTAATACCATCCGTCATACGCTTTTCTTTTCTTCTCCCTCTGTATTTTTATTTCTTCATTACCTTTTAGGTATAATGTGTACGTAAATGTACGATTGTAAAGAGTGTAACATATGTAGGACAGCAAGGCTAATAGACGAGGGAGGCAACGAGCTATGATCACGCCAACATCCCCAAATATAAAAATATTAATTCAAATATAAAATCCAAATATAAAAGTATTAATTCAGTCCGTAAAGAATAACTTCAGTACTTAAGGAAATAATTCAGTCCGTAAGAAATTAATTCAGTCCGTATGAAATTAATTCAGTCCGTAAGGAATTAATTAAGGAATTAATTCAGTCCGTAAGGAATTAATTAAGGAATTAATTCAGTCCGTAAGGAATTAATTCAGTCCGTAAGGAATTAATTCAGTCCGTAAGGAATTATTTCAGTACGTAAGGAAATAATTTAGTCCGTAAGTAATTAATTCAGTCCGTAAGGAATAACTTCAGTTCGTAAGGAAATAATTCAGTCCGTAATGGATTAATTAAGTCCGTAATGAATTAATTCAGTCCGTAAGGAATTAATAAAATCCGTACGGAATTAATTCAGACCGTAAGGAATTAATTAAGTACGTAAGGAATTAATTAAGTCCGAAAGGAATTAATTCAGTCCGTAAGGAATTAATTCAGTCCGTAAGGAACTAATTCAGTCCGTAAGGAATTAATTCAGTCCGTAAGGATTTAATTCAGTCCGTAAGGTATTAATTCAGTCCGTAAGGAATTAATTCAGTCCGTAAGGAATTAATTCAGTCCGTAAGGAATTAATTCAGTCTGTAAGGAATTAATTCAGTCCGTAAGGAATTAATTCAGTCCGTAAGGAATTAATTAAGGAATTAATTCAGTCCGTAAGGAATTAATTCAGTCCGTAAGGAATTCATTCAGTCTGTAAGGATTTAATTAAGTCCGTAATGAATTAATTCAGTCCGTAAGGAATTAATTCAGTCCGTAAGGAATTAATTCAGTACGTAAGGAATTAATTCAGTCCGTAAGGAATTAATTCAGTTCGTAAGGAATTAATTCTGTCCGTAAGGATTTAATTCAGTCCGTAAGGTATTAATTCAGTCCGTAAGGAATAACTTCAGTACGTAAGGAAATAATTCAGTCCGTAAGTAATTAATTCAGTCCGTATGAAATTAATTCAGTCCGTAAGTAATTAATTCAGTCCGTATGAAATTAATTCAGTCCGTAAGGAATTAATTAAGGAATTAATTCAGTCCGTAAGGAATTAATTAAGGAATTAATTCAGTCCGTAAGGAATTAATTCAGTCCGTAAGGAATTAATTCAGTCCATAAGGAATTATTTCAGTACGTAAGGAAATAATTTAGTCCGTAAGTAATTAATTCAGTCCGTAAGGAATAACTTCAGTTCGTAAGGAAATAATTCAGTCCGTAATGGATTAATTAAGTCCGTAATGAATTAATTCAGTCCGTAAGGAATTAATAAAATCCGTACGGAATTAATTCAGACCGTAAGGAATTAATTAAGTACGTAAGGAATTAATTAAGTCCGAAAGGAATTAATTCAGTCCGTAAGGAATTAGTTCAGTCCGTAAGGAACTAATTCAGTCCGTAAGGAATTAATTCAGTCCGTAAGGATTTAATTCAGTCCGTAAGGTATTAATTCAGTCCGTAAGGAATTAGTTCAGTCCGTAAGGAATTAATTCAGTCCGTAAGGAATTAATTCAGTCCGTAAGGAATAAGTTCATTACGTAAGGAATTAATTCAGTCCGTAATCGATTAATTAAGTCCGAAATGAATTTATTCAGTCCGTATGAAAGTAATTCAGTCCGTAAGGAATTAATTCAGTTCGTAAGGAATTAATTCTGTCCGTAAGGATTTAATTCAGTCCGTAAGGTATTAATTCAGTCCGTAAGGAATAAATGCAGTCCGTAAGGAATTAATTCAGTCCGTAAGGAATAAGTTCAATACGTAAAGAATTAATTCAGTCCGTAATGGATTAATTAAGTCCGTAATGAATTAATTAGTCCGTATAAAATTAATTCAGTCCGTAAGGAATTCATTCAGTCCGTAAGGAATTAATTCAGTAAGAAAGGAATTAATTCAGTCCCCAAGGAATTAATTCAGTCCCTAAGGAATTAATTCAGTCCCTAAGTAGTTAATTCAGTCCGTAAGGAATTAATTCAGTAAGTAAGGAATTAATTAAGGAATTAATTCAGTCCGTAAGGAATTAATTAAGGAATTTATTCAGTACGTAAGGAATTAATTCAGTAAGAACGGAATTCAATCAATCCTAAAGAATTAATTCAGTCCGTAAGGAAATAATTCAGTCCGTAAGGAATTAATTCAGTCTGTAAGGAATTAATTCAGTCCGTAAGGAATTAATTCAGTCCGTAAGGAATTAATTAAGGAATTAATTCAGTCCGTAAGGAATTAATTCAGTCCGTAAGGAATTCATTCAGTCTGTAAGGATTTAATTAAGTCCGTAATGAATTAATTCAGTCCGTAAGGAATTAATTCAGTCCGTAAGGAATTAATTCAGTACGTAAGGAATTAATTCAGTCCGTAAGGAATTAATTCAGTTCGTAATTAATTAATTCTGTCCGTAAGGATTTAATTCAGTCCGTAAGGTATTAATTCAGTCCGTAAGGAATAACTTCAGTACGTAAGGAAATAATTCAGTCCGTAAGTAATTAATTCAGTCCGTATGAAATTAATTCAGTCCGTAAGTAATTAATTCAGTCCGTATGAAATTAATTCAGTCCGTAAGGAATTAATTAAGGAATTAATTCAGTCCGTAAGGAATTAATTCAGTCCGTAAGGAATTAATTCAGTCCATAAGGAATTATTTCAGTACGTAAGGAAATAATTTAGTCCGTAAGTAATTAATTCAGTCCGTAAGGAATAACTTCAGTTCGTAAGGAAATAATTCAGTCCGTAATGGATTAATTAAGTCCGTAATGAATTAATTCAGTCCGTAAGGAATTAATAAAATCCGTACGGAATTAATTCAGACCGTAAGGAATTAATTAAGTACGTAAGGAATTAATTAAGTCCGAAAGGAATTAATTCAGTCCGTAAGGAATTAGTTCAGTCCGTAAGGAACTAATTCAGTCCGTAAGGTATTAATTCAGTCCGTAAGGAATTAGTTCAGTCCGTAAGGAATTAATTCAGTCCGTAAGGAATTAATTCAGTCCGTAAGGAATAAGTTCATTACGTAAGGAATTAATTCAGTCCGTAATCGATTAATTAAGTCCGAAATGAATTTATTCAGTCCGTATGAAAGTAATTCAGTCCGTAAGGAATTAATTCAGTTCGTAAGGAATTAATTCTGTCCGTAAGGATTTAATTCAGTCCGTAAGGTATTAATTCAGTCCGTAAGGAATAAATGCAGTCCGTAAGGAATTAATTCAGTCCGTAAGGAATAAGTTCAATACGTAAAGAATTAATTCAGTCCGTAATGGATTAATTAAGTCCGTAATGAATTAATTAGTCCGTATAAAATTAATTCAGTCCGTAAGGAATTCATTCAGTCCGTAAGGAATTAATTCAGTAAGAAAGGAATTAATTCAGTCCCCAAGGAATTAATTCAGTCCCTAAGGAATTAATTCAGTCCCTAAGTAGTTAATTCAGTCCGTAAGGAATTAATTCAGTAAGTAAGGAATTAATTAAGGAATTAATTCAGTCCGTAAGGAATTAATTAAGGAATTTATTCAGTACGTAAGGAATTAATTCAGTAAGAACGGAATTCAATCAATCCTAAAGAATTAATTCAGTCCGTAAGGAAATAATTCAGTCCGTAAGGAATTAATTCAGTCCGTAAGGAATTAATTCAGTCCGTAACGAATTAATTCAGTCCGTAAGGAATTAATTCAGTCCGTAAGGAATTATTTCAATCCGTAATTAATTCATTCATTCCTTACGGAATTAATTAAGTCCATAATGAATTAATTCAGTCCGTAAGGAATTAATATAATCCCTACGGAATTAATTCAGTCCGTAAGGAATTAATTCAGTCCGTAAGGAATTAATTCAGTCCGTAAGGAATTATTTCAGTCCGTAATTAATTCATTCATTCCTTACGGAATTAATTAAGTCCATAAGGAATTAATTCAGTCCGTAAGGAATTATTTCAGTCCGTAATTAATTCATTCATTCCTTACGGAATTAATTAAGTCCATAAGGAATTAATTCAGTCCGTAAAGAATTAATTCAGTCCGTAAGGAATTAATTAAATCCGTAGGGAATTAATTCAGACCGTAAGGACTTAATTAAGTACGTAAAGAATTAATTAAGTCCGTAAAGAATTAATTCCGTCCGTAAGGAATTAATTAGGTCCGTAAGGAATTAATTCAGTCCGTAAGGAATTAATTCAGTCCGTAAGGAATTAATTCAGTCCGTAAGGAATTAATTTAGTCCGTAAGGAATTAATTAAGTCCGTAAGGAATTAATTAAGTCCGTAAGGAATTAATTAAGTCCGTAAGGAATTAATTCAGTCCATATGGAATTAATTGAGTCCGTAAGGAATAACTTCAGTACGTAAGGAAATAATTCAGTCCGTAAGTAATTAATTCAGTCCGTATGAAATTAATTCAGTCCGTAAGGAATTAATTAAGGAATTAATTCAGTCCGTAAGGAATTAATTCAGTCCGTAAGGAATTAATTCAGTTCGTAAGGAATTATTTCAGTACGTAAGGAAATAATTTAGTACCTAAGTAATTAATTCAGTCCGTAAGGAATAACTTCAGTTCGTAAGGAAATAATTCAGTCCGTAATGGATTAATTAAGTCCGTAATGAATTAATTCAGTCCGTAAGGAATTAATAAAATCCGTACGGAAATAATTCAGACCGTAAGGAATTAATTAAGTACGTAAGGAATTAATTAAGTCCGAAAGGAATTGATTCAGTCCGTCAGGAATTAATTCAGTCCGTAAGGAACTAATTCAGTCCGTAAGGAATTAATTCAGTCCGTAAGGATTTAATTCAGTCCGTAAGGTATTAATTCAGTCCGTAAGGAATTAATTCAGTCCGTAAGGAATTAATTCAGTCCGTAAGGAATTAATTCAGTCCGTAAGGAATAAGTTCATTACGTAAGGAATTAATTCAGTCCGTAATCGATAAATTCAGTCCGTAAGGAATTAATTCAGTCCGTAAGGAATAAGTTCAGTACGTAAGGAATTAATTCAGTCCGTAATGGATCAATTAAGTCCGTAATGAATTAATTAGTCCGTATAAAATTAATTCAGTCCGTAAGGAATTCATTCAGTCCGTAAGGAATTAATTCAGTAAGAAAGGAATTAATTCAGTCCCCAAGGAATTAATTCAGTCCCTAAGGAATTAATTCAGTCCCTAAGTAGTTAATTCAGTCCGTAAGGAATTAATTCAGTAAGTAAGGAATTAATTAAGGAATTAATTCAGTCCGTAAGGAATTAATTAAGGAATTTATGCAGTACGTAAGGAATTAATTCAGTAAGAACGGAATTCAATCAATCCTAAAGAATTAATTCAGTCCGTAAGGAAATAATTCAGTCCGTAAGGAATTAATTCAGTCCGTAAGGAATTAATTCAGTCCGTAACGAATTAATTCAGTCCGTAAGGAATTGATTCATTCCTTACGGAATTAATTAAGTCCATAATGAATTAATTCAGTCCGTAAAGAATTAATTCAGTCCGTAATCAATTAATATAATCCGTACGGAATTAATTCAGTCGGTAAGGAATTAATTCAGTCCGTAAGGAATTAATTCAGTTCGTAAGGAATTATTTCAGTCCGTAATTAATTCATTCATTCCTTACGGAATTAATTAAGTCCATAAGGAATTAATTCAGTCCGTAAGGAATTAATTCAGTCCGTAAGGAATTAATTAAATCCGTACGGAATTAATTCAGACCGTAAGGAATTAATTAAGTACGTAAAGAATTAATTAAGTCCGTAAAGAATTAATTCCGTCCGTAAGGAATTAATTAGGTCCGTAAGCAATTAATTCAGTCCGTAAGGAATTAATTCAGTCCGTATTGAATTAATTCAGTCCGTAAGGAATTAATTTAGTCCGTAAGGAATTAATTAAGTCCGTAAGGAATTAATTAAGTCCGTAAGGAATTAATTAAGTCCGTAAGGAATTAATTCAGTCCGTAAGGATTTAATTCAGTTCGTAAGGTATTAATTCAGTCCGTAAGGAATTAATTCAGTCCGTAAGGAATTAATTCAGTCCGTAAGGAATAACTTCAGTACGTAAGGAAATAATTCAGTCCGTAAGTAATTAATTCAGTCCGTATGAAATTAATTCAGTCCGTAAGGAATTAATTAAGGAATTAAATCAGTCCGTAAGGAATTAATTCAGTTCGTAAGGAATTATTTCAGTACGTAAGGAAATAATTTAGTCCGTAAGTAATTAATTCAGTCAGTAAGGAATAACTTCAATTCGTAAGGAAATAATTCAGTCCGTAATGGATTAATTCAGTCCGTAATGAATTAATTCAGTCCGTAAGGAATTAATAAAATCCGTACGGAATTAATTCAGACCGTAAGGAATTAATTAAGTACGTAAGGAATTAATTAAGTCCGAAAGGAATTAATTAAGTCCGTAAGGAATTAATTCAGTCCGTAAGGATTTAATTCAGTCCGTAAGGTATTAATTCAGTCCGTAAGGAATTAATTCAGTCCGTAAGGAATTAATTGAGTCCATAAGGAATTTATTCAGTCTGTAAGGATTTAATTAAGTCCGTAAGGAATTAATTCAGTCCGTAAGGAATTAATTCAGTACGTAAGGAATTAATGCTGTCCGTAAGTAATTAATTCAGTCCGTAATTAATAACTTCAATTCGTAAGGAAATAATTCAGTCCGTAATGGATTAATTAAGTCCGTAATGAATTAATTCAGTCCGTAAGGAATTAATAAAATCCGTACGGAATTAATTCAGACCGTAAGGAATTAATTAAGTACGTAAGGAATTAATTAAGTCCGAAAGGAATTAATTAAGTCCGTAAGGAATTAATTCAGTCCGTAAGGATTTAATTCAGTCTGTAAGGTACTAATTCAGTCCGTAAGGAATTAATTCAGTCCGTAAGGAATTAATTAAGTCCGTAGGGAATTAATTCAGTCCGTAAGGATTTAATTCAGTCCGTAAGGAATAACTTCAGTACGTAAGGAAATAATTCAGTCCGTAAGTAATTAATTCAGTCCGTATGAAATTAATTCAGTCCGTAAGGAGTTAATTAAGGAATTAATTCAGTCCGTAAGGAATTAATTCAGTCCGTAAGGAATTAATTCAGTTCGTAAGGAATTATTTCAGTACGTAAGGAAATAATTTAGTCCGTAAGTAATTAATTCAGTCCGTAAGGAATAACTTCAATTCGTAAGGAAATAATTCAGTCCGTAATGGATTAATTCAGTCCGTAATGAATTAATTCAGTCCGTAAGGAATTAATAAAATCCGTACGGAATTAATTCAGACCGTAAGGAATTAATTAAGTACGTAAGGAATTAATTAAGTCCGAAAGGAATTAATTCAGTCCGTAAGGAATTAATTCAGTCCGTAAGGAATTAATTCAGTCCGTAAGGATTTAATTCAGTCCGTAAGGTATTAATTCAGTCCGTAAGGAATTAATTCAGTCCGTAAGGAATTAATTCAGTCCATAAGGAATTAATTCAGTCTGTAAGGATTTAATTAAGTCCGTAATGAATTAATTCAGTCCGTAAGGAATTAATTCAGTCCGTAAGGAATTAATTCAGTACGTAAGGAATTAATTCAGTCCGTAAGTAATTAATTCAGTCCGTAAGGAATAACTTCAATTCGTAAGGAAATAATTCAGTCCGTAATGGATTAATTAAGTCCGTAATGAATTAATTCAGTCCGTAAGGAATTAATAAAATCCGTACGGAATTAATTCAGACCGTAAGGAATTAATTAAGTACGTAAGGAACTAATTAAGTCCGAAAGGAATTAATTAAGTCCGTAAGGAATTAATTCAGTCCGTAAGGATTTAATTCAGTCCGTAAGGTATTAATTCAGTCCGTAAGGAATTAATTCAGTCCGTAAGGAATTAATTCAGTCCGTAAGGAATTAATTCAGTCCGTAAGGAATAAGTTCATTACGTAAGGAATTATTATCAGTCCGTAATTAATTAATTCATTCCTTACGGAATTAATTAAGTCCATAAGGAATTTATTCAGTCTGTAAGGATTTAATTAAGTCCGTAATGAATTAATGCAGTCCGTAAGTAATTAATTCAGTCCGTAAGGAATAACTTCAATTCGTAAGGAAATAATTCAGTCCGTAATGGATTAATTTAGTCCGTAATGAATTAATTCAGTCCGTAAGGAATTAATAAAATCCGTACGGAATTAATTCAGACCGTAAGGAATTAATTAAGTACGTAAGGAATTAATTAAGTCCGAAAGGAATTAATTAAGTCCGTAAGGATTTAATTCAGTCCGTAAGGATTTAATTCAGTCCGTAAGGTACTAATTCAGTCCGTAAGGAATTAATTCAGTCCGTAAGGAATAAGTTCATTACGTAAGGAGTTAATTCAGTCCGTAATCGATTAATTAAGTCCGAAATGAATTAATTCAGTCCGTATGAAATTAATTCAGTCCGTAAGGAATTAATTAAGGTATTAATTCAGTCCGTAAGGAATTAATTCAGTCCGTAAGGAATTAATTCAGTCCGTAAGGAATTATTTCAGTCCGTAATTAATTAATTCATTCCTTACGGAATTAATTAAGTCCATAAGGAATTAATTCAGTCTGTAAGGATTTAATTAAGTCCGTAATGAATTAATTCAGTCCGTAAGGAATTAATTCAGTCCGTAAGGAATTAATTCAGTACGTAAGGAATTAATTCAGTCCGTAAGTAATTAATTCAGTCCGTAAGGAATAACTTCAATTCGTAAGGAAATAATTCAGTCCGTAATGGATTCATTAAGTCCCTAATGAAGTAATTCAGTCCGTAAGGAATTAATAAAATCCGTACGGAATTAATTCAGACCGTAAGGAATTAATTAAGTACGTAAGGAATTAATTCAGTCCGTAAGGATTTAATTCAGTCCGTAAGGTATTAATTCAGTCCGTAAGGAATTAATTCAGTCCGTAAGGAATTAATTCAGTCCGTAAGGAATTAATTCAGTCCGTAAGGAATTAATTCAGTCCGTAAGGAATAAGTTCATTACGTAAGGAATTAATTCAGTCCGTAATCGATTAATTAAGTCCGAAATGAATTAATTCAGTCCGTATGAAATTAATTCAGTCCGTAAGGAATTAATTAAGGTATTAATTCAGTCCGTAAGGAATTAATTCAGTCCGTAAGGAATTAATTCAGTCCGTAAGGAATTATTTCAGTCCGTAATTAATTAATTCATTCCTTACGGAATTAATTAAGTTCATAAGGAATTAATTCAGTCTGTAAGGATTTAATTAAGTCCGTAATGAATTAATTCAGTCCGTAAGGAATTAATTCAGTCCGTAAGTAATTAATTCAGTCCGTAAGGAATTAATTCAGTCCGTAAGTAATTAATTCAGTCCGTAAGGAATAATTTCAGTCCGTAATTAATTAATTCATTCCTTACGGAATTAATTAAGTCCATAATTAATTAATTCAGTCTGTAAGGATTTAATTAAGTCCGTAATGAATTAATTCAGTCCGTAAGGAATTAATTCAGTCCGTAAGGAATTAATTCAGTACGTAAGGAATTAATTCAGTCCGTAAGTAATTAATTCAGTCCGTAAGGAATAACTTCAATTCGTAAGGAAATAATTCAGTCCGTAATGGATTAATTAAGTCCGTAATGAATTAATTCAGTCCGTAAGGAATTAATAAAATCCGTACGGAATTAATTCAGACCGTAAGGAATTAATTAAGTACGTAAGGAACTAATTAAGTCCGAAAGGAATTAATTAAGTCCGTAAGGAATTAATTCAGTCCGTAAGGATTTAATTCAGTCCGTAAGGAATTAATTCAGTCCGTAAGGAATTAATTCAGTCCGTAAGGAATAAGTTCATTACGTAAGGAATTATTATCAGTCCGTAATTAATTAATTCATTCCTTACGGAATTAATTAAGTCCATAAGGAATTTATTCAGTCTGTAAGGATTTAATTAAGTCCGTAATGAATTAATGCAGTCCGTAAGTAATTAATTCAGTCCGTAAGGAATAACTTCAATTCGTAAGGAAATAATTCAGTCCGTAATGGATTAATTTAGTCCGTAATGAATTAATTCAGTCCGTAAGGAATTAATAAAATCCGTACGGAATTAATTCAGACCGTAAGGAATTAATTAAGTACGTAAGGAATTAATTAAGTCCGAAAGGAATTAATTAAGTCCGTAAGGATTTAATTAAGTCCGTAATGAATTAATTCAGTCCGTAAGGAATTAATTCAGTCCGTAAGGAATTAATTCAGTACGTAAGGAATTAATTCAATCCGTAAGTAATTAATTCAGTCCGTAAGGAATAACTTCAATTCGTAAGGAAATAATTCAGTCCGTAATGGATTAATTAAGTCCGTAATGAATTAATTCAGTCCGTAAGGAATTAATAAAATCCGTACGGAATTAATTCAGACCGTAAGGAATTAATTAAGTACGTAAGGAATTAATTCAGTCCGTAAGGATTTAATTCAGTCCGTAAGGTATTAATTCAGTCCGTAAGGAATTAATTCAGTCCGTAAGGAATTAATTCAGTCCGTAAGGAATTAATTCAGTCCGTAAGGAATTAATTCAGTCCGTAAGGAATAAGTTCATTACGTAAGGAATTAATTCAGTCCGTAATCGATTAATTAAGTCCGAAATGAATTAATTCAGTCCGTATGAAATTAATTCAGTCCGTAAGGAATTAATTAAGGTATTAATTCAGTCCGTAAGGAATTAATTCAGTCCGTAAGGAATTAATTCAGTCCGTAAGGAATTATTTCAGTCCGTAATTAATTAATTCATTCCTTACGGAATTAATTAAGTCCATAAGGAATTAATTCAGTCTGTAAGGATTTAATTAAGTCCGTAATGAATTAATTCAGTCCGTAAGGAATTAATTCAGTCCGTAAGTAATTAATTCAGTCCGTAAGGAATTAATTCAGTCCGTAAGTAATTAATTCAGTCCGTAAGGAATAACTTCAATTCGTAAGGAAATAATTCAGTCCGTAATGGATTAATTAAGTCCGTAATGAATTAATTCAGTCCGTAAGGAATTAATAAAATCCGTACGGAATTAATTCAGACCGTAAGGAATTAATTAAGTACGTAAGGAATTAATTAAGTCCGAAAGGAATTAATTAAGTCCGTAAGGAATTAATTCAGTCCGTAAGGATTTAATTCAGTCCGTAAGGTATTAATTCAGTCCGTAAGGAATTAATTCAGTCCGTAAGGAATTAATTCAGTCCGTAAGGAATTAATTCAGTCCGTAAGGAATTAATTCAGTCCGTAAGGAATAAGTTCATTACGTAAGGAATTAATTCAGTCCGTAATCGATTAATTAAGTCCGAAATGAATTAATTCGGTCCGTATGAAATTAATTCAGTCCGTAAGGAATTAATTAAGGTATTAATTCAGTCCGTAAGGAATTAATTCAGTCCGTAAGGAATTAATTCAGTCCGTAAGGAATTATTTCAGTCCGTAATTAATTAATTCATTCCTTACGGAATTAATTAAGTCCATAAGGAATTAATTCAGTCCGTAAGGATTTAATTAAGTCCGTAATGAATTAATTCAGTCCGTAAGGAATTAATTCAGTCCGTAAGTAGTTCATTCAGTCCGTAAGGAATTAATTCAGTCCGTAAGTAATTAATTCAGTCCGTAAGGAATAACTTCAATTCGTAAGGAAATAATTCAGTCCGTAATGGATTAATTAAGTCCGTAATGAATTAATTCAGTCCGTAAGGAATTAATAAAATCCGTACGGAATTAATTCAGACCGTAAGGAATTAATTAAGTACGTAAGGAATTAATTAAGTCCGAAAGGAATTAATTAAGTCCGTAAGGAATTAATTCAGTCCGTAAGGAATTAATTCAGTCCGTAAGGAATTAATTCAGTCCGTAAGGAATTAATTCAGTCCGTAAGGAATAAGTTCATTACGTAAGGAATTAATTCAGTCCGTAATCGATTAATTAAGTCCGAAATGAATTAATTCAGTCCGTATGAAATTAATTCAGTCCGTAAGGAATTAATTAAGGTATTAATTCAGTCCGTAAGGAATTAATTCAGTCCGTAAGGAATTAATTCAGTCCGTAAGGAATTATTATCAGTCCGTAATTAATTAATTCATTCCTTACGGAATTAATTAAGTCCATAAGGAATTAATTCAGTCTGTAAGGATTTAATTAAGTCCGTAATGAATTAATGCAGTCCGTAAGTAATTAATTCAGTCCGTAAGGAATAACTTCAATTCGTAAGGAAATAATTCAGTCCGTAATGGATTAATTAAGTCCGTAATGAATTAATTCAGTCCGTAAGGAATTAATAAAATCCGTACGGAATTAATTCAGACCGTAAGGAATTAATTAAGTACGTAAGGAATTAATTAAGTCCGAAAGGAATTAATTAAGTCCGTAAGGAATTAATTCAGTCCGTAAGGATTTAATTCAGTCCGTAAGGTACTAATTCAGTCCGTAAGGAATAATTTCAGTCCGTAAGGAATTAATTCAGTCCGTAAGGAATTAATTTAGTCCGTAAGGAATAAGTCCATTACGTAAGGAGTTAATTCAGTCCGTAATCGATTAATTAAGTCCGAAATGAATTAATTCAGTCCGTATGAAATTAATTCAGTCCGTAAGGAATTAATTAAGGTATTAATTCAGTCCGTAAGGAATTAATTCAGTCCGTAAGGAATTAATTCAGTCCGTAAGGAATTAATTCAGTCCGTAAGGAATATGTTCATTACGTAAGGAATTAATCCAGTCCGTAATCGATTAATTAAGTCCGAAATGAATTAATTCAGTCCGTATGAAATTAATTCAGTCCGTAAGGAATTAATTAAGGTATAAATTCAGTCCGTAAGGAATTAATTCAGTCCGTAAGGAATTAATTCAGTCCGTAGGGAATTATTATCAGTCCGTAATTAATTCATTCATTCCTTACGGAATTAATTAAGTCCATAAGGAATTAATTCAGTCTGTAAGGATTTAATTAAGTCCGTAATGAATTAATGCAGTCCGTAAGTAATTAATTCAGTCCGTAAGGAATAACTTCAATTCGTAAGGAAATAATTCAGTCCGTAATGGATTAATTAAGTCCGTAATGAATTAATTCAGTCCGTAAGGAATTAATAAAATCCGTACGGAATTAATTCAGACCGTAAGGAATTAATTAAGTACGTAAGGAATTAATTAAGTCCGAAAGGAATTAATTAAGTCCGTAAGGAATTAATTCAGTCCGTAAGGATTTAATTCAGTCCGTAAGGTACTAATTCAGTCCGTAAGGAATTAATTCAGTCCGTAAGGAATTAATTCAGTCCGTAAGGAATTAATTTAGTCCGTAAGGAGTAAGTTCATTACGTAAGGAGTTAATTCAGTCCGTAATCGATTAATTAAGTCCGAAATGAATTAATTCAGTCCGTATGAAATTAATTCAGTCCGTAAGGAATTAATTAAGGTATTAATTCAGTCCGTAAGGAATTAATTCAGTCCGTAAGGAATTAATTCAGTCCGTAAGGAATTAATTCAGTCCGTAAGGAATATGTTCATTACGTAAGGAATTAATCCAGTCCGTAATCGATTAATTAAGTCCGAAATGAATTAATTCAGTCCGTATGAAATTAATTCAGTCCGTAAGGAATTAATTAAGGTATAAATTCAGTCCGTAAGGAATTAATTCAGTCCGTAAGGAATTAATTCAGTCCGTAGGGAATTATTATCAGTCCGTAATTAATTCATTCATTCCTTACGGAATTAATTAAGTCCATAAGGAATTAATTCAGTCTGTAAGGATTTAATTAAGTCCGTAATGAATTAATGCAGTCCGTAAGTAATTAATTCAGTCCGTAAGGAATAACTTCAATTCGTAAGGAAATAATTCAGTCCGTAATGGATTAATTAAGTCCGTAATGAATTAATTCAGTCCGTAAGGAATTAATAAAATCCGTACGGAATTAATTCAGACCGTAAGGAATTAATTAAGTACGTAAGGAATTAATTAAGTCCGAAAGGAATTAATTAAGTCCGTAAGGAATTAATTCAGTCCGTAAGGATTTAATTCAGTCCGTAAGGTACTAATTCAGTCCGTAAGGAATTAATTCAGTCCGTAAGGAATTAATTCAGTCCGTAAGGAATTAATTTAGTCCGTAAGGAGTAAGTTCATTACGTAAGGAGTTAATTCAGTCCGTAATCGATTAATTAAGTCCGAAATGAATTAATTCAGTCCGTATGAAATTAATTCAGTCCGTAAGGAATTAATTAAGGTATTAATTCAGTCCGTAAGGAATTAATTCAGTCCGTAAGGAATTAATTCAGTCCGTAAGGAATTATTTCAGTCCGTAATTAATTAATTCATTCCTTACGGAATTAATTAAGTCCATAAGGAATTAATTCAGTCTGTAAGGATTTAATTAAGTCCGTAATGAATTAATTCAGTCCGTAAGGAATTAATTCAGTCCGTAAGGAATTAATTCAGTACGTAAGGAATTAATTCAATCCGTAAGTAATTAATTCAGTCCGTAAGGAATAACTTCAATTCGTAAGGAAATAATTCAGTCCGTAATGGATTAATTAAGTCCGTAATGAATTAATTCAGTCCGTAAGGAATTAATAAAATCCGTACGGAATTAATTCAGACCGTAAGGAATTAATTAAGTACGTAAGGAATTAATTAAGTCCGAAAGGAATTAATTAAGTCCGTAAGGAATTAATTCAGTCCGTAAGGATTTAATTCAGTCCGTAAGGTACTAATTCAGTCCGTAAGGAATTAATTCAGTCCGTAAGGAATTAATTCAGTCCGTAAGGAATTAATTTAGTCCGTAAGGAATAAGTTCATTACGTAAGGATTTAATTCAGTCCGTAATCGATTAATTAAGTCCGAAATGAATTAATTCAGTCCGTATGAAATTAATTCAGTCCGTAAGGAATTAATTAAGGTATTAATTCAGTCCGTAAGGAATTAATTCAGTCCGTAAGGAATTAATTCAGTCCGTAAGGAATTATTTCAGTCCGTAATTAATTAATTCATTCCTTACGGAATTAATTAAGTCCATAAGGAATTAATTCAGTCTGTAAGGATTTAATTAAGTCCGTAATGAATTAATTCAGTCCGTAAGGAATTAATTCAGTCCGTAAGGAATTAATTAAGTACGTAAGGAATTAATTAAGTCCGAAAGGAATTAATTAAGTCCGTAAGGAATTAATTCAGTCCGTAAGGATTTAATTCAGTCCGTAAGGTATTAATTCAGTCCGTAAAAAATTAATTCAGTCCGTAAGGAATTAATTCAGTCCGTAAGGAATTAATTCAGTCCGTAAGGAATTAATTAAGGTATTAATTCAGTCCGTAAGGAATTAATTCAGTCCGTAAGGAATTATTTCAGTCCGAAATTAATTAATTCATTCCTTACGGAATTAATTAAGTCCATAAGGAATTAATTCAGTCTGTAAGGATTTAATTAAGTCCGTAATGAATTAATTCAGTCCGTAAGGAATTAATTCAGTCCGTAAGGAATTAATTCAGTACGTAAGGAATTAATTCAGTCCGTAAGTAATTAATTCAGTCCGTAAGGAATAACTTCAATTCGTAAGGAAATAATTCAGTCCGTAATGGATTAATTAAGTCCGTAATGAATTAATTCAGTCCGTAAGGAATTAATAAAATCCGTACGGAATTAATTCAGACCGTAAGGAATTAATTAAGTACGTAAGGAATTAATTAAGTCCGAAAGGAATTAATTAAGTCCGTAAGGAATTAATTCAGTCCGTAAGGATTTAATTCAGTCCGTAAGGTATTAATTCAGTCCGTAAGGAATTAATTCAATCCGTAAGGAATTAATTCAGTCCGTAAGGAATTAATTCAGTCCGTAAGGAATTAATTCAGTCCGTAAGGAATAAGTTCATTACGTAAGGAATTAATTCAGTCCGTAATCGATTAATTTAGTCCGAAATGAATTAATTCAGTCCGTATGAAATTAATTCAGTCCGTAAGGAATTAATTAAGGTATTAATTCAGTCCGTAAGGAATTAATTCAGTCCGTAAGGAATTAATTCAGTCCGTAAGGATTTAATTCAGTCCGTAAGGTAATAATTCAGTCCGTAAGGAATTAATTTAGTCCGTAAGGAATTAATTCAGTCCGTAAGGAATTAATTTAGTCCGTAAGGAATAAGTTCATTACGTAAGGAGTTAATTCAGTCCGTAATCGATTAATTAAGTCCGAAATGAATTAATTCAGTCCGTATGAAATTAATTCAGTCCGTAAGGAATTAATTAAGGTATTAATTCAGTCCGTAAGGAATTAATTCAGTCCGTAAGGAATTAATTCAGTCCGTAAGGAATTATTTCAGTCCGTAATTAATTAATTCATTCCTTACGGAATTAATTAAGTCCGTAAGGAATTAATTCAGTCTGTAAGGATTTAATTAAGTCCGTAATGAATTAATTCAGTCCGTAAGTAATTAATTCAGTCCGTAAGGAATAACTTCAATTCGTAAGGAAATAATTCAGTCCGTAATGGATTAATTAAGTCCGTAATGAATTAATTCAGTCCGTAAGGAATTAATAAAATCCGTACGGAATTAATTCAGACCGTAAGGAATTAATTAAGTACGTAAGGAATTAATTAAGTCCGAAAGGAATTAATTAAGTCCGTAAGGAATTAATTCAGTCCGTAAGGATTTAATTCAGTCCGTAAGGTATTAATTCAGTCCGTAAGGAATTAATTCAATCCGTAAGGAATTAATTCAGTCCGTAAGGAATTAATTCAGTCCGTAAGGAATTAATTCAGTACGTAAGGAATAAGTTCATTACGTAAGGAATTAATTCAGTCCGTAATCGATTAATTAAGTCCGAAATGAATTAATTCAGTCCGTATGAAATTAATTCAGTCCGTAAGGAATTAATTAAGGTATTAATTCAGTCCGTAAGGAATTAATTCAGTCCGTAAGGAATTAATTCAGTCCGTAAGGATTTAATTCAGTCCGTAAGGAATTATTTCAGTCCGTAATTAATTAATTCATTCCTTACGGAATTAATTAAGTCCATAAGGAATTAATTCAGTCTGTAAGGATTTAATTAAGTCCGTAATGAATTAATTCAGTCCGTAAGGAATTAATTCAGTCCGTAAGGAATTAATTCAGACCGTAAGGAATTAATTCAGTCCGTAAGGAATTATTTCAGTCCGTAATTAATTCATTCATTCCTTACGGAATTAATTAAGTCCATAAGGAATTAATTCAGTCTGTAAGTAATTAATTCAGTCCGTAAGGAATAACTTCAATTCGTAAGGAAACAATTCAGTCCGTAATGGATTAATTAAGTCCGTAATGAATTAATTCAGTCCGTAAGGAATTAATAAAATCCGTACGGAATTAATTCAGACCGTAAGGAATTAATTAAGTACGTAAGGAATTAATTAAGTCCGAAAGGAATTAATTAAGTCCGTAAGGAATTAATTCAGTCCGTAAGGATTTAAATCAGTCCGTAAGGTATTAATTCAGTCCGTAAGGAATTAATTCAATCCGTAAGGAATTAATTCAGTCCGTAAGGAATTAATTCAGTCCGTAAGGAATTAATTCAGTCCGTAAGGAATAAGTTCATTACGTAAGGAATTAATTCAGTCCGTAATCGATTAATTAAGTCCGAAATGAATTAATTCAGTCCGTATGAAATTAATTCAGTCCGTAAGGAATTAATTAAGGTATTAATTCAGTCCGTAAGGAATTAATTCAGTCCGTAAGGAATTAATTCAGTCCGTAAGGATTTAATTCAGTCCGTAAGGTAATAATTCAGTCCGTAAGGAATTAATTTAGTCCGTAAGGAATTAATTCAGTCCGTAAGGAATTATTTCAGTCCGTAATTAATTAATTCATTCCTTACGGAATTAATTAAGTCCGTAAGGAATTAATTCAGTCTGTAAGGATTTAATTAAGTCCGTAATGAATTAATTCAGTCCGTAAGTAATTAATTCAGTCCGTAAGGAATAACTTCAATTCGTAAGGAAATAATTCAGTCCGTAATGGATTAATTAAGTCCGTAATGAATTAATTCAGTCCGTAAGGAATTAATAAAATCCGTACGGAATTAATTCAGACCGTAAGGAATTAATTAAGTACGTAAGGAATTAATTAAGTCCGAAAGGAATTAATTAAGTCCGTAAGGAATTAATTCAGTCCGTAAGGATTTAATTCAGTCCGTAAGGTATTAATTCAGTCCGTAAGGAATTAATTCAATCCGTAAGGAATTAATTCAGTCCGTAAGGAATTAATTCAGTCCGTAAGGAATTAATTCAGTACGTAAGGAATAAGTTCATTACGTAAGGAATTAATTCAGTCCGTAATCGATTAATTAAGTCCGAAATGAATTAATTCAGTCCGTAAGGAATTAATTAAGGTATTAATTCAGTCCGTAAGGAATTAATTCAGTCCGTAAGGAATTAATTCAGTCCGTAAGGATTTAATTCAGTCCGTAAGGTAATAATTCAGTCCGTAAGGAATTAATTCAGTCCGTAAGGAATTAATTCAGTCCGTAAGGAATTAATTTAGTCCGTAAGGAATAAGTTCATTACGTAAGGAGTTAATTCAGTCCGTAATCGATTAATTAAGTCCGAAATGAATTAATTCAGTCCGTATGAAATTAATTCAGTCCGTAAGGAATTAATTAAGGTATTAATTCAGTCCGTAAGGAATTAATTCAGTCCGTAAGGAATTAATTCAGTCCGTAAGGAATTAATTCAGTCCGTAAGGAATTATTTCAGTCCGTAATTAATTAATTCATTCCTTACGGAATTAATTAAGTCCATAAGGAATTAATTCAGTCTGTAAGGATTTAATTAAGTCCGTAATGAATTAATTCAGTCCGTAAGGAATTAATTCAGTCCGTAAGGAATTAATTCAGACCGTAAGGAATTAATTCAGTCCGTAAGGAATTATTTCAGTCCGTAATTAATTCATTCATTCCTTACGGAATTAATTAAGTCCATAAGGAATTAATTCAGTCTGTAAGTAATTAATTCAGTCCGTAAGGAATAACTTCAATTCGTAAGGAAACAATTCAGTCCGTAATGGATTAATTAAGTCCGTAATGAATTAATTCAGTCCGTAAGGAATTAATAAAATCCGTACGGAATTAATTCAGACCGTAAGGAATTAATTAAGTCCGTAAGGATTTAATTCAGTCCGTAAGGTATTAATTCAGTCCGTAAGGAATTAATTCAGTCCGTAAGGAATTAATTCAGTCCGTAAGGAATTAATTCAGTCCGTAAGGAATTAATTAAGGTATTAATTCAGTCCGTAAGGAATTAATTCAGTCCGTAAGGAATTAATTCAGTCCGTAAGGAATTATTTCAGTCCGTAATTAATTAATTCATTCCTTACGGAATTAATTAAGTCCATAAGGAATTAATTCAGTCTGTAAGGATTTAATTAAGTCCGTAATGAATTAATTCAGTCCGTAAGGAATTAATTCAGTCCGTAAGGAATTAATTCAGTACGTAAGGAATTAATTCAGTCCGTAAGTAATTAATTCAGTCCGTAAGGAATAACTTCAATTCGTAAGGAAATAATTCAGTCCGTAATGGATTAATTAAGTCCGTAATGAATTAATTCAGTCCGTAAGGAATTAATAAAATCCGTACGGAATTAATTCAGACCGTAAGGAATTAATTAAGTACGTAAGGAATTAATTAAGTCCGAAAGGAATTAATTAAGTCCGTAAGGAATTAATTCAGTCCGTAAGGATTTAATTCAGTCCGTAAGGTATTAATTCAGTCCGTAAGGAATTAATTCAGTCCGTAAGGAATTAATTCAGTCCGTAAGGAATAAGTTCTTTACGTAAGGAATTAATTCAGTCCGTAAGGAATAAGTTCATTACGTAAGGAATTAATTCAGTCCGTAATCGATAGTCCGAAATGAATTAATTCAGTCCGTATGAAATTAATTCAGTCCGTAAGGAATTAATTAAGGTATTAATTCAGTCCGTAAGGAATTAATTCAGTCCGTAAGGAATTAATTCAGTCCGTAAGGAATTAATTCAGTCCGTAAGGAATTATTATCAGTCCGTAATTAATTAATTCATTCCTTACGGAATTAATTAAGTCCATAAGGAATTAATTCAGTCTGTAAGGATTTAATTAAGTCCGTAATGAATTAATGCAGTCCGTAAGTAATTAATTCAGTCCGTAAGGAATAACTTCAATTCGTAAGGAAATAATTCAGTCCGTAATGGATTAATTAAGTCCGTAATGAATTAATTCAATCCGTAAGGAATTAATAAAATCCGTACGGAATTAATTCAGACCGTAAGGAATTAATTAAGTACGTAAGGAATTAATTAAGTCCGAAAGGAATTAATTCATTCCTTACGGAATTAATTAAGTCCATAAGGAATTAATTCAGTCTGTAAGGATTTAATTAAGTCCGTAATGAATTAATTCAGTCCGTAAGGAATTAATTCAGTCCGTATGAAATTAATTCAGTCCGTAAGGAATTAATTAAGGTATTAATTCAGTCCGTAAGGAATTAATTCAGTCCGTAAGGAATTAATTCAGTCCGTAAGGAATTATTATCAGTCCGTAATTAATTAATTCATTCCTTACGGAATTAATTAAGTCCATAAGGAATTAATTCAGTCTGTAAGGATTTAATTAAGTCCGTAATGAATTAATGCAGTCCGTAAGTAATTAATTCAGTCCGTAAGGAATAACTTCAATTCGTAAGGAAATAATTCAGTCCGTAATGGATTAATTAAGTCCGTAATGAATTAATTCAATCCGTAAGGAATTAATAAAATCCGTACGGAATTAATTCAGACCGTAAGGAATTAATTAAGGAATTAATTCAGTCCGTAAGGAAATAATTTAGTCCGTAAGTAATTAATTCAGTCCGTAAAGAATAACTTCAGTTCGTAAGGAAATAATTCAGTCCGTAATGGATTAATTAAGTCCGTAATGAATTAATTCAGTCCGTAAGGAATTAATAAAATCCGTACGGAATTAATTCAGACCATAAGGAATTAATTAAGTACGTAAGGAATTAATTAAGTCCGAAAGGAATTAATTCAGTCCGTAAGGAATTAATTCAGTCCGTAAGGAACTAATTCAGTCCGTAAGGAATTAATTCAGTCCGTAAGGATTTAATTCAGTCCGTAAGGTATTAATTCAGTCCGTAAGGAATTAATTCAGTCCGTAAGGAATTAATTCAGTCCGTAAGGAATTAATTCAGTCCGTAAGGAATAAGTTCATTACGTAAGGAATTAATTCAGTCCGTAATCGATTAATTAAGTCCGTAAGGAATTAATTCAGTCCGTAAGGAATTATTTCAGTCCTTAATTAATTAATTCATTACTTACGGAATTAATTAAGTCCATAAGGAATTAATTCAGTCTGTAAGGATTTAATTAAGTCCGTAATGAATTAATTCAGTCCGTAAGGAATTAATTCAGTCCGTAAGGAATTAATTCAGTTCGTAAGGAATTAATTCTGTCCGTAAGGATTTAATTCAGTCCGTAAGGTATTAATTCAGTCTGTAAGGAATTAATTCAGTCCGTAAGGAATTAATTCAGTCCGTAAGGAATAAGTTCATTACGTAAGGAATTAATTCAGTCCGTAATCGATTAATTAAGTCCGAAATGAATTAATTCAGTCCGTATGAAATTAATTCAGTCCGTAAGGAATTAATTAAGGTATTAATTCAGTCCGTAAGGAATTATTTCAGTCCGTAATTAATTAATTCATTCCTTACAGAATTAATTAAGTCCATAAGGAATTAATTCAGTCTGTAAGGATTTAATTAAGTCCGTAAGGAATTAATTCAGTCCGTAAGGAAATAAATCAGTCCGTAAGGAATTAATTCAGTCCGTATGAAAATAATTCAGTCCGTAAGGAATTAATTAAGGAATTAATTCAGTCCGTAAGGAAATAATTTAGTCCGTAAGTAATTAATTCAGTCCGTAAAGAATAACTTCAGTTCGTAAGGAAATAATTCAGTCCGTAATGGATTAATTAAGTCCGTAATGAATTAATTCAGTCCGTAAGGAATTAATAAAATCCGTACGGAATTAATTCAGACCATAAGGAATTAATTAAGTACGTAAGGAATTAATTAAGTCCGAAAGGAATTAATTCAGTCCGTAAGGAATTAATTCAGTCCGTAAGGAACTAATTCAGTCCGTAAGGAATTAATTCAGTCCGTAAGGATTTAATTCAGTCCGTAAGGTATTAATTCAGTCCGTAAGGAATTAATTCAGTCCGTAAGGAATAACTTCAATTCGTAAGGAAATAATTCAGTCCGTAATGGATTAATTAAGTCCGTAATGAATTAATTCAATCCGTAAGGAATTAATAAAATCCGTACGGAATTAATTCAGACCGTAAGGAATTAATTAAGTACGTAAGGAATTAATTAAGTCCGAAAGGAATTAATTAAGTCCGTAAGGAATTAATTCAGTCCGTAAGGATTTAATTCAGTCCGTAAGGTATTAATTCAGTCTGTAAGGAATTAATTCAGTCCGTAAGGAATTAATTCAGTCCGTAAGGAATAAGTTCATTACGTAAGGAATTAATTCAGTCCGTAATCGATTAATTAAGTCCGAAATGAATTAATTCAGTCCGTATGAAATTAATTCAGTCCGTAAGGAATTAATTAAGGTATTAATTCAGTCCGTAAGGAATTATTTCAGTCCGTAATTAATTAATTCATTCCTTACAGAATTAATTAAGTCCATAAGGAATTAATTCAGTCTGTAAGGATTTAATTAAGTCCGTAAGGAATTAATTCAGTCCGTAAGGAAATAAATCAGTCCGTAAGGAATTAATTCAGTCCGTATGAAAATAATTCAGTCCGTAAGGAATTAATTAAGGAATTAATTCAGTCCGTAAGGAAATAATTTAGTCCGTAAGTAATTAATTCAGTCCGTAAAGAATAACTTCAGTTCGTAAGGAAATAATTCAGTCCGTAATGGATTAATTAAGTCCGTAATGAATTAATTCAGTCCGTAAGGAATTAATAAAATCCGTACGGAATTAATTCAGACCATAAGGAATTAATTAAGTACGTAAGGAATTAATTAAGTCCGAAAGGAATTAATTCAGTCCGTAAGGAATTAATTCAGTCCGTAAGGAACTAATTCAGTCCGTAAGGAATTAATTCAGTCCGTAAGGATTTAATTCAGTCCGTAAGGTATTAATTCAGTCCGTAAGGAATTAATTCAGTCCGTAAGGAATTAATTCAGTCCGTAAGGAATTAATTCAGTCCGTAAGGAATAAGTTCATTACGTAAGGAATTAATTCAGTCCGTAATCGATTAATTAAGTCCGTAAGGAATTAATTCAGTCCGTAAGGAATTATTTCAGTCCGTAAGGAATTAATTCAGTTCGTAAGGAATTAATTCTGTCCGTAAGGATTTAATTCAGTCCGTAAGGTATTAATTCAGTCCGTAAGGAATTAATTAAGTCCGTAAGGAATTAATTAAGTCCGTAAGGAATTAATTCAGTCCGTAAGGAATTAATTCAGTCCGTAAGGATTTAATTCAGTCCGTAATATATTAATTCAGTCCGTAAGGAATTAATTCACTCCGTAAGGAATTATTCAGTCCGTAAGGAATAACTTCAGTACGTAAGGAAATAATTCAGTCCGTAAGTAATTAATTCAGTCAGTATGAAATTAATTCAGTCCGTAAGGAATTAATTAAGGAATTAATTCAGTCCGTAAAGAAATTAATTCAGTCCCTAAGTAGTTAATTCAGTCCGTAAGGAACTAATTCAGTCCGTAAGGAACTAATTCAGTCCGTAAGGAATTAATTCAGTCCGTAAGGAATTAATTAAGGAATTAATTCATTCCGTAAGGAATTTATTCAGTAAGAAAGGAATTCAATCAATCCTAAAGAATTAATTCAGTCCGTAAGGAACTAATTCAGTCCGTAAGGAATTAATTCAGTCCGTAAGGAATTAATTCAGTCCGTAAGGAATTAATTAAGTCCGTAAGGAATTAATTCAATCCGTAATTAATTCATTCATTCCTTACGGAATTAATTAAGTCCATAATGAATTAATTCAGTCCGTAAGGAATTAATTCAGTCCGTAAGGAATTAATTCAGCCCGTAAGGAATTAATTCAGTCCGTAATGAATTAATTCAGTCCGTAAGGAATTCATTAAGTCCGTAAGGAATTAATTCAGTCCGTAAGGATTTAATTCAGTCCGTAAGGTATTAATTCAGTCCGTAAGGAATTAATTCAGTCCGTAAGGAATTAATTCAGTCCGTAAGGAATTAATTCAGTCCGTAAGGAATTAATCCAGTCCGTAAGGAATAAGTTCATTACGTGAGGAATTATTTCAGTCCGTAATCGATTAATTAAGTCCGAAATGAATTATTTCAGTCCGTGTGAAATTAATTCAGTCCGTATGAAATTAATTCAGTCCGTAAGGAATTAATTAAGGAATTAATTCAGTCCGTAAGGAATTAATGCAGTCCGTAAGGAATTAATTCATTCCGTAAGGAATTAATTCAGTCCGTAAGGAATTAATTCAGTCCGTAAGGAATTAATTTAGTCCGTAAGGAATTAATTAAGTCCGTAAGGAATTAATTAAGTCCGTAAGGAATTAATTCAGTCCGTAAGGATTTAATTCAGTCCGTAAGGTATTAATTCAGTCCGTAAGGAATAACTTCAGTACGTAAGGAAATAATTCAGTCCGTAAGTAATTAATTCAGTCCGTATGAAATTAATTCAGTCCGTAAGGAATTAATTAAGGAATTAATTCAGTCCGTAAGGAATTAATTCATTCCGTAAGGAATTAATTCAGTTCGTAAGGAATTAATTCAGTACGTAAGGAATTAATGCAGTCCGTAAGTAATTAATTCAGTCCGTAAGGAATAACTTCAATTCGTAAGGAAATAATTCAGTCCGTAATGGATTAATTAAGTCCGTAATGAATTAATTCAGTCCGTAAGGAATTAATAAAATCCGTACGGAATTAATTCAGACCGTAAGAAATTAAGTCCGAAAGGAATTAATTCAGTCCGTAATGAATTAATTCAGTCCGTAATAAATTAATTCAGTCCGTAAGGAATTCATTCAGTCCGTAAGGAATTAATTCCGTAAGAAAGGAATTCAATCAATCCTAAAGAATTAATTCAGTCCGTAAGGAACTAATTCAGTCCGTAAGGAATTAATTCAGTCCGTAAGGAATTAATTCAGTCCGTAAGGAATTAATTCAGTCCGTAAGGAATTAATTCAGTCCGTAAGAAATTAATTCAGTCCGTAAGGAATAAGTTCAGGACGTAAGGAATTAATTCTGTCCGTAATGGATTAATTAATTCCGTAATGAATTAATTCAGTCCGTATGAATTTAATTCAGTCCGTAAGGAATTAATTAAGGAATTAATTCAGTCCGTAAGGAATTTATTCAGTAAGAAAGGAATTCAATCAATCCTAAAGAATTAATTCAGTCCGTAAGGAAATAATTCAGTCCGTAAGGAATTAATTCAGTCCGTAAGGAATTAATTCAATCCGTAATTAATTCATTCATTCCTTACGGAATTAATTAAGTCCATAATGAATTAATTCAGTCCGTAAGGAATTAATTCAGTCCGTAAGGAATTAATTCAGTCCGTAAGGAATTAATTCAGTCCGTAATGAATTAATTCAGTCCGTAAGGAATTCATTAAGTCCGTAAGGAATTAATTCAGTCCGTAAGGATTTAATTCAGTCCGTAAGGTATTAATTCAGTCCGTAAGGAATTAATTCAGTCCGTAAGGAATTAATTCAGTCCGTAAGGAATTAATCCAGTCCGTAAGGAATAAGTTCATTACGTGAGGAATTATTTCAGTCCATAATCGATTAATTAAGTCCGAAATGAATTAATTCAGTCCGTATGAAATTAATTCAGTCCGTAAGGAATTAATTAAGGAATTAATTCAGTCCGTACGAAATTAATTCAGTCCGTAAGGAATTAATTCAGTAAGAAAGGAATTCAATCAATTCTAAAGAATTAATTCAGTCCGTAAGGAACTAATTCAGTCCGTAAGGAATTAATTCAGTCCGTAAGGAATTAATTCAGTCCGTAAGGAATTATTTCAGTCCGTATATAATTCATTCATTCATTCCTTACGGAATTAAGTAAGTCCATAATGAATTAATTCAGTCCGTAAGGAATTAATTCAGTCCGTAAGGAATTAATTCAGTCAGTAAGGAATTAATTCAGTCCGTAAGGAATTAATTCAGTCCGTAAGGAATTAATTCAGTCCGTAAGGAATTAAATCAGTCCGTAAGGAATAAGTTCATTACGTGAGGAATTATTTCAGTCCATAATCGATTAATTAAGTCCGAAATGAATTAATTCAGTCCGTATGAAATTAATTCAGTCCGTAAGGAATTAATTAAGGAATTAATTCAGTCCGTACGAAATTAATTCAGTCCGTAAGGAATTAATTCAGTAAGAAAGGAATTCAATCAATTCTAAAGAATTAATTCAGTCCGTAAGGAACTAATTCAGTCCGTAAGGAATTAATTCAGTCCGTAAGGAATTAATTCAGTCCGTAAGGAATTATTTCAGTCCGTATATAATTCATTCATTCATTCCTTACGGAATTAAGTAAGTCCATAATGAATTAATTCAGTCCGTAAGGAATTAATTCAGTCCGTAAGGAATTAATTCAGTCAGTAAGGAATTAATTCAGTCCGTAAGGATTTAATTCAGTCCGTAAGGTATTAATTCAGTCCGTAAGGAATTAATTCAGTCCGTAAGGAATTAATTCAGTCCGTAAGGAATTAAATCAGTCCGTAAGGAATAAGTTCAGTACGTAAGGAATTAATTCAGTCCGTAATCGATTAATTAAGTCCGAAATGAATTAATTCAGTCCGTATGAAATTAATTCAGTCCGTAAGGAATTAATTAAGGAATTAATTCTGTCCGTAAGGAATTAATTCAGTCCGTAAGGAATTAATTCAGTCCGTAAGGAATTAATTCAGTCCGTAAGGAATTAATTCAGTCCGTAAGGAATTAATCCAGTCCGTAAGGAATTATTTCAGTCCGTAATTAATTAATTCATTCCTTACGGAATTAATTAAGTCCATAAGGAATTAATTCAGTCTGTAAGGATTTAATTAAGTCCGTAATGAATTAATTCAGTCCGTAAGGAATTAATTCAGTCCGTAAGGAATTAATTCAGTCCGTAAGGAATTAAATCAGTCCGTAAGGAATTATTTCAGTCCGTAATTAATTAATTCATTCTTTACGGAATTAATTAAGTCCATAAGGAATTAATTCAGTCTGTAAGGATTTAATTAAGTCCGTAATGAATTAATTCAGTCCGAAATCGATTAATTAAGTCCGTAATGAATTAATTCAGTCCGTAAGGAATTATTTCAGTCCGTAATTAATTAATTCATTCCTTACGGAATTAATTAAGTCCATAAGGAATTAATTCAGTCTGTGAGGATTTAATTAAGTCCGTAATGAATTAATTCAGTCCGTAAGGAATTAATTCAGTCCGTAAGGAATTAATTCAATCCGTAAGGATTTAATTCAGTCCGTAAGGAATTAATTCAGTTCGTAAGGTATTAATTCAGTCCGTAAGGAATTAATTCAGTCCGTAAGGAATTATTTTAGTCCGTAAGGAATTAATTCAGTCCGTAAGGAATTAATTCAGTCCGTAAGGAATTTATTCAGTAAGAAAGGAATTCAATCAATCCTAAAGAATTAATTCAGTCCGTAAGGAACTAATTCAGTCCGTAAGTAAATAATTCAGTCCGTAAGGAATTAATTCAGTCCGTAAGGAATTAATTCAGTCCGTAATTAATTCATTCATTCCTTACGGAATTAATTAAGTCCATAATGAATTAATTCAGTCCGTAAGGAATTAATTCAGTCCGTAAGGAATTAATTAAATCCGTAAGGAATTAATTAAGTCCGTAAAGAATTAATTCCGTCCGTAAGGAATTAATTAGGTCCGTAAGGAATTAATTCAGCCCGTAAGGAATTAATTCAGTCCGTAATGAATTAATTCAGTCCGTAAGGAATTCATTAAGTCCGTAAGGAATTAATTCAGTCCGTAAGGATTTAATTCAGTCCGTAAGGTATTAATTCAGTCCGTAAGGAATTAATTCTGTCCGTAAGGAATTAATTCAGTACGTAAGGAATTAATCCAGTCCGTAAGGAATAAGTTCATTACGTGATTAATTATTTCAGTCCATAATCGATTAATTAAGTCCGAAATGAATTAATTCAGTCCGTATGAAATTAATTCAGTCCATAAGGAATTAATTAAGGAATTAATTCAGTCCGTACGAAATTAATTCAGTCCGTAAGGAATTAATTCAGTAAGAAAGGAATTCAATCAATTCTAAAGAATTAATTCAGTCCGTAAGGAATTAATTCAGTCCGTAAGGAATTAATTCAGTTCGTAAGGAATTATTTCAGTCCGTATATAATTCATTCATTCATTCCTTACGGAATTAAGTAAGTCCATAATGAATTAATTCAGTCCGTAAGGAATTAATTCAGTCCGTAAGGAATTAATTCAGTCAGTAAGGAATTAATTCAGTCCGTAAGGAATTAATTCAGTCCGTAAGGAATTAATTCAGTCCGTATGGATTTAATTCAGTCCGTAAGGTATTAATTCAGTCCGTAAGGAATTAATTCAGTCCGTAAGGAATTAATTCAGTCCGTAAGGAATTAAATCAGTCCGTAAGGAATAAGTTCAGTACGTAAGGAATTAATTCAGTCCGTAATCGATTAATTAAATCCGAAATGAATTAATTCAGTCCGTATGAAATTAATTCAGTCCGTAAGGAATTAATTAAGGAATTAATTCAGTCCGTAAGGAATTAATTCAGTCCGTAAGGAATTAATTCAGTCCGTAAGGAATTAATTCAGTCCGTAAGGAATTATTTCAGTCCGTAATTAATTAATTCATTCCTTACGGAATAAATTAAGTCCATAAGGAATTAATTCAGTCTGTAAGGATTTAATTAAGTCCGTAATGAATTAATTCAGTCCGTAAGGAATTAATTCAGTCCGTAAGGAATTATTTCAGTCCGTAAGGAATTAATTCAGTCCTTAAGGAATTATTTCAGTCCGTAATTAATTAATTCATTCCTTACGGAATTAATTAAGTCCATAAGGAATTAATTCAGTCTGTAAGGATTTAATTAAGTCCGTAATGAATTAATTCAGTCCGAAATCGATTAATTCAGTCCGTAATGAATTAATTCAGTCCGTATGAAATTAATTCAGTCCGTAAGGAATTAATTAAGGAATTAATTCAGTCCGTAAGGAATTATTTCAGTCCGTAATTAATTAAATCATTCCTTACGGAATTAATTAAGTCCATAAGGAATTAATTCAGTCTGTAAGGATTTAATTAAGTCCGTAATGAATTAATTCAGTCCGTAAGGAATTAATTCAGTCCGTAAGGAATTAATTCAATCCGTAAGGATTTAGTTCAGTCCGTAAGGAATTAATTCAGTTCGTAAGGTATTAATTCAGTCCGTAAGGAATTAATTCAGTCCGTAAGGAATTATTTTAGTCCGTAAGGAATTAATTCAGTCCGTAAGGAATTAATTCAGTCCGTAAGGAATTTATTCAGTAAGAAAGGAATTCAATCAATCCTAAAGAATTAATTCAGTCCGTAAGGAACTAATTCAGTCCATAAGTAATTAATTCAGTCCGTAAGGAATTAATTCAGTCCGTAATGAATTAATTCAGTCCGTAATTAATTCATTCATTCCTTACGGAATTAATTAAGTCCATAATGAATTAATTCAGTCCGTAAGGAATTAATTCAGTCCGTAAGGAATTAATTAAATCCGTAAGGAATTAATTAAGTCCGTAAAGAATTAATTCCGTCCGTAAGGAATTAATTAGGTCCGTAAGGAATTAATTCAGCCCGTAAGGAATTAATTCAGTCCGTAATGAATTAATTCAGTCCGTAAGGAATTAATTCTGTCCGTAAGGAATTAATACAGTACGTAAGGAATTAATTAAGTCCGTAAGGAATAAGTTCATTACGTGAGGAATTATTTCAGTCCATAATCGATTAATTAAGTCCGAAATGAATTAATTCAGTCCGTATGAAATTAATTCAGTCCATAAGGAATTAATTAAGGAATTAATTCAGTCCGTACGAAATTAATTCAGTCCGTAAGGAATTAATTCAGTAAGAAAGGAATTCAATCAATTCAAAGGAATTAATTCAGTCCGTAAGGAACTAATTCAGTCCGTAAGGAATTAATTCAGTCCGTAAGGAATTAATTCAGTCCGTAAGGAATTATTTCAGTCCGTATATAATTCATTCATTCATTCCTTACGGAATTAATAAGTCCATAATGAATTAATTCAGTCCGTAAGGAATTAATTCAGTCCGTAAGGAATTAATTCAGTCAGTAAGGAATTAATTCAGTCCGTAAGGAATTAATTCAGTCCGTAAGGAATTAATTCAGTCCGTAAGGATTTAATTCAGTCCGTAAGGTATTAATTCAGTCCGTAAGGAATTAATTCAGTCCGTAAGGAATTAATTAAGTCCGTAAGGAATTAATTCAGTCCGTAATTAATTCATTCATTCCTTACGGAATTAATTAAGTCCATAATGAATTAATTCAGTCCGTAAGGAATTAATTCAGTCCGTAAGGAATTAATTAAATCCGTAAGGAATTAATTAAGTCCGTAAAGAATTAATTCCGTCCGTAAGGAATTAATTAGGTCCGTAAGGACTTAATTCAGCCCGTAAGGAATTAATTCAGTCCGTAATGAATTAATTCAGTCCGTAAGGAATTCATTAAGTCCGTAAGGAATTAATTCAGTCCGTAAGGATTTAATTCAGTCCGTAAGGTATTAATTCAGTCCGTAAGGAATTAATTCTGTCCGTAAGGAATTAATTCAGTACGTAAGGAATTAATCCAGTCCGTAAGGAATAAGTTCATTACGTGAGGAATTATTTCAGTCCATAATCGATTAATTAAGTCCGAAATGAATTAATTCAGTCCGTATGAAATTAATTCAGTCCATAAGGAATTAATTAAGGAATTAATTCAGTCCGTACGAAATTAATTCAGTCCGTAAGGAATTAATTCAGTAAGAAAGGAATTCAATCAATTCTAAAGAATTAATTCAGTCCGTAAGGAACTAATTCAGTCCGTAAGGAATTAATTCAGTCCATAATGAATTAATTCAGTCTGTAAGGAATTAATTCAGTCCGTAAGGAATTAATTCAGTCAGTAAGGAATTAATTCAGTCCGTAAGGAATTAATTCAGTCCGTAAGGAATTAATTCAGTCCGTAAGGATTTAATTCAGTCCGTAAGGTATTAATTCAGTCCGTAAGGAATTAATTCAGTCCGTAAGGAATTAATTCAGTCCGTAAGGAATTAAATCAGTCCGTAAGGAATAAGTTCAGTACGTAAGGAATTAATTCAGTCCGTAATCGATTAATTAAGTCCGAAATGAATTAATTCAGTCCGTATGAAATTAATTCAGTCCGTAAGGAATTAATTAAGGAATTAATTCTGTCCGTAAGGAATTAATTCAGTCCGTAAGGAATTAATTCAGTCCGTAAGGAATTAATTCAGTCCGTAAGGAATTAATTCAGTCCGTAAGGAATTAATTCAGTCCGTAAGGAATTATTTCAGTCCGTAATTAATTAATTCATTCCTTACGGAATTAATTAAGTCCATAAGGAATTAATTCAGTCTGTAAGGATTTAATTAAGTCCGTAATGAATTAATTCAGTCCGTAAGGAATTAATTCAGTCCGTAAGGAATTAATTCAGTCCGTAAGGAATTAATTCAGTCCGTAAGGAATTATTTCAGTCCGTAATTAATTAATTCATTCCTTACGGAATTAATTAAGTCCATAAGGAATTAATTCAGTCTGTAAGGATTTAATTAAGTCCGTAATGAATTAATTCAGTCCGAAATCGATTAATTCAGTCCGTAATGAATTAATTCAGTCCGTATGAAATTAATTCAGTCCGTAAGGAATTAATTAAGGAATTAATTCAGTCCGTAAGGAATTAATTCAGTCCGTAAGGAATTAATTCAGTCCGTAAGGAATAAGTTCAGTACGTAACGATTTAATTCAGTCCGTAAGGAATTAATTCAGTAAGAACGGAATTCAATAAACCCTAAAGAATTAATTCAGTCCGTAAGGAAATAATTAAGTCCATAATGAATTAATTCAGTCCGTAAGGAATTAATTCAGTCCGTAAGGAATTAATTAAATCCGTACGGAATTAATTCAGTCCGTAAGGAATTAATTAAGTACGTAATGAATTAATTCAGTCCGTAAGGATTTAATTCAGTCCGTAAGGTATTAATTCAGTCCGTAAGGTATTAATTCAATCCGTAAGGAATTAATTCAGTCCGTATGAAATTAATTCAGTCCGTAAGGAATTAATTAATGAATTAATTCAGACCGTAAGGAATTAATTAAGTACGTAAGGAATTAATTAAGTCCGAAAGGAATAAATTCAGTCCGTAAGGAATTAATTAAGTACGTAAGGAACTAATTCAGTCCGTAAGGAATTAATTCAGTCCGTAAGGAATTAATTCAGTCCGTAAGGAATTAATTCAGTCCGTAAGGAATAAGTTCATTACGTAAGGAATTAATTCAGTCCGTAATCGACTAATTAAGTCCGGAATGAATTAATTCAGTCCGTATGAAATTAATTCAGTCCGTAAGGAATTAATTAAGGAATTAATTTAGTCGGTAAGGAATTAATTCAGTCCGTAAGGAATTAATTCAGTCCGTAAGGAATTATTTCAGTCCGTACTTAATTAATTAATTCATTCCTTACGGAATTAATTAAGTCCATAAGGAATTAATTCAGTCCGTAAGGAATTAATTCAGTCCGTAAGGAACTAATTAAGTCCGAAAGGAATTAATTCAGTCCGTAAGGAACTAATTCAGTCCGTAAGGAATTAATTCAGTCCGTAAGGATTTAATTCAGTCCGTAAGTTACTAATTCAGTCCGTAATCGACTAATTAAGTCCGAAAAGAATTAATTCAGTCCGTATGAAATTAATTCAATCCGTAAGGAATTAATTAATGAATTAATTCAGTCCGTAAGGAATTAATTCAGTCCGTAAGGAATTAATTCAGTCCGTAATAAATTAATTAAGTCCGTAATGAATTAATTCAGTCCGTATGAAATTAATTCAGTCCGTAAGGAATTAATTCAGTCCGTAAGGAATTAATTCAGTCCGTAAGGAATTAATTCAGTCCGTAAGGAATTATTTCAGTCCGTAATTAATAAATTCATTCCTTACGGAATTAATTAAGTCCATAAGGAATTAATTCATTCTGTAAGGATTTAATTAAGTCCGTAACGAATTAATTCAGTCCGTAAGGAATTAATTCAGTCCGAAAGGAATTAATTCAGTCTGTAAGGAATAAATTCAGTCCGTAAGGAATTAATTCAGTCCGTAAGGAATTATTTCAGTCCGTAATTAATTAATTCATTCCTTACTGAATTAATTAAGTCCATAAGGAATTAATTCAGTCTGTAAGGATTTAATTACGTCCGTAATGAATTAATTCAGTCCGAAATCGATTAATTTAGTCCGTAATGAATTAATTCAGTCCGTAAGGAATTAATTCAGTCCGAAGGAATTAATTCAATCCGTAAGGAATTAATTCAGTCCGTAAGGAATTAATTCAGTTCGTAAGGTATTAATTCAGTCCGTAAGGAATTAATTCAGTCCGTAAGGAATTAATTCAGTCCGTAAGGAATTAATTCAGTCCGTAAGGAATAAGTTCAGTACGTAAGGAATTAATTCAGTCCGTAATAAATTAATTAAGTCCGTAATGAATTAATTCAGTCCGTATAAAATTAATTCAGTCCGTAAGGAATTAATTCAGTAAGAACGGAATTCAATAAATCCTAAAGAATTAATTCAGTCCGTAAGGAAATAATTCAGTCCGTAAGGAATTAATTCAGTCCGTAAGGAATTATTTCAATCCGTAATTAATTCATTCATTCCTTACGGAATTAATTAAGTCCATAATGAATTAATTCAGTCCGTAAGGAATTAATTCAGTCCGTAAGGAATTAACTAAATCCGTACGGAATTAATTCAGTCCGTAAGGAATTAATTAAGTACGTAAGGAATTAATTCAGTCCGTAAGGATTTAATTCAGTCCGTAAGGTATTAATTCAGTCCGTAAGGAATTAATTCAGTCCGTAAGCAATTAATTCAGTCCGTAAGGAATAACTTCAGTACGTAGGGAAATAATTCAGTCCGTAATTTATTAATTAAGTCCGTAATGAATTAATTTAATCCGTAAGGAATTAATAAAATCCGTACGGAATTAATTCATTCCGTAATACATTAATTCAGTCCGTAAGGAATTAATTCAGTCCGTAAGGAATTATTTCAGTCCGTAATTAATTCATTCATTCCTTACGGAATTAATTAAATCCATAATGAATTAATTCAGTCCGTAAGGAATTAATTCAGTCCGTAAGGAATTAATTAAATCCGTAAAGAATTAATTCCGTCCGTAAGGAATTAATTAGGTCCGTAAGGAATTAATTCAGTCCGTAAGGAATTAATTCAGTCCGTAATGAATTAATTCAGTCCGTAAGGAATTAATTTAGTCCGTAAGGAATTAATTAAGTCCGTAAGGAATTAATTAAGTCCGTAAGGAATTAATTAAGTCCGTAAGGAATTAGGTAAGTCCGTAAGGATTTAATTCAGTCCGTAAGGTATTAATTCAATCCGTAAGGAATTAATTCAGTCCGTAAGGAAATAATTCAGTACGTAAGGAAATAATTCAGTCCGTAAGTAATTAATTCAGTCCGTATGAAATTAATTCAGTCCGTAAGGAATTAATTAAGGAAATAATTCAGTCCGTAAGGAATTAATTCAGTCCGCAAGGAATTAATTCAGTCCGTAAGGAATTAATTCAGTCCGTAAGCAATTAATTCAGTCCGTAAGGAATAACTTCAGTACGTAGGGAAATAATTCAGTCCGTAATTTATTAATTAAGTCCGTAATGAATTAATTTAATCCGTAAGGAATTAATTAAGTCCGTAATGAATTAATTTAATCCGTAAGGAATTAATAAAATCCGTACGGAATTAATTCATTCCGTAATACATTAATTCAGTCCGTAAGGAATTAATTCAGTCCGTAAGGAATTATTTCAGTCCGTAATTAATTCATTCATTCCTTACGGAATTAATTAAATCCATAATGAATTAATTCAGTCCGTAAGGAATTAATTCAGTCCGTAAGGAATTAATTAAATCCGTAAAGAATTAATTCCGTCCGTAAGGAATTAATTAGGTCCGTAAGGAATTAATTCAGTCCGTAAGGAATTAATTCAGTCCGTAATGAATTAATTCAGTCCGTAAGGAATTAATTTAGTCCGTAAGGAATTAATTAAGTCCGTAAGGAATTAATTAAGTCCGTAAGGAATTAATTAAGTCCGTAAGGAATTAGGTAAGTCCGTAAGGATTTAATTCAGTCCGTAAGGTATTAATTCAATCCGTAAGGAATTAATTCAGTCCGTAAGGAAATAATTCAGTACGTAAGGAAATAATTCAGTCCGTAAGTAATTAATTCAGTCCGTATGAAATTAATTCAGTCCGTAAGGAATTAATTAAGGAAATAATTCAGTCCGTAAGGAATTAATTCAGTCCGCAAGGAATTAATTCAGTCCGTAAGGAATAACTTCAGTTCGTAAGGAAATAATACAGTCCGTAATGGATTAATTAAGTCCGTAATGAATTAATTCAGTCCGCAAGGAATTAATAAAATCACTACGGAATTAATTCAGACCGTAAGGAATTAATTAAGTACGTAAGGAATAAATTAAGTCCGAAAGGAATAAATTCAGTCCGTAAGGAATTAATTAATTACGTAAGGAACTAATTCAGTCCGTAAGGAATTAATTCAGTCCGTAAGGAATTAATTCAGTCCGTAAGGAATTAATTCAGTCCGTAAGGAATAAGTTCATTACGTAAGGAATTAATTCAGTCCGTAATCGACTAATTAATTCCGAAATGAATTAATTCAGTCCGTAAGGAAATAATTCAGTCCGTAAGGAATTAATTCAGTCCGTAAGGAATTAATTAAATCCGTAAAGAATTAATTCCGTCCGTAAGGAATTAATTAGGTCCGTAAGGAATTAATTCAGTCCGTAAGGAATTAATTCAGTCCGTAATGAATTAATTCAGTCCGTAAGGAATTAATTTAGTCCGTAAGGAATTAATTAAGTCCGTAAGGAATTAATTAAGTCCGTAAGGAATTAATTAAGTCCGTAAGGAATTAGGTAAGTCCGTAAGGATTTAATTCAGTCCGTAAGGTATTAATTCAATCCGTAAGGAATTAATTCAGTCCGTAAGGAAATAATTCAGTACGTAAGGAAATAATTCAGTCCGTAAGTAATTAATTCAGTCCGTATGAAATTAATTCAGTCCGTAAGGAATTAATTAAGGAAATAATTCAGTCCGTAAGGAATTAATTCAGTCCGCAAGGAATTAATTCAGTCCGTAAGGAATTACTTCAGTTCGTAAGGAAATAATACAGTCCGTAATGGATTAATTAAGTCCGTAATGAATTAATTCAGTCCGCAAGGAATTAATAAAATCACTACGGAATTAATTCAGACCGTAAGGAATTAATTAAGTACGTAAGGAATAAATTAAGTCCGAAAGGAATAAATTCAGTCCGTAAGGAATTAATTAATTACGTAAGGAACTAATTCAGTCCGTAAGGAATTAATTCAGTCCGTAAGGAATTAATTCAGTCCGTAAGGAATTAATTCAGTCCGTAAGGAATAAGTTCATTACGTAAGGAATTAATTCAGTCCGTAATCGACTAATTAATTCCGAAATGAATTAATTCAGTCCGTAAGGAAATAATTCAGTCCGTAAGGAATTAATTCAGTCCGTAAGGAATTATTTCAATCCGTAATTAATTCATTCATTCCTTACGGAATTAATTAAGTCCATAATGAATTAATTCAGTCCGTAAGGAATTAATTCAGTCCGTAAGGAATTAATTAAATCCGTACGGAATTAATTCAGTCCGTAAGGAATTAATTAAGTACGTAAGGAATTAATTCAGTCCGTAAGGATTTAATTCAGTCCGTAAGGTATTAATTCAGTCCGTAAGGAATTAATTCAGTCCGTAATTAATTCATTCATTCCTTACGGAATTAATTAAGTCCATAATGAATTAATTCAGTCCGTAAGGAATTAATTCAGTCCGTAAGGAATTAATTAAATCCATAAAGAATTAATTCCGTCCGTAAGGAATTAATTAGGTCCGTAAGGAATTAATTCAGTCCGTAAGGAATTAATTCAGTCCGTAATGAATTAATTCAGTCCGTAAGGAATTAATTTAGTCCGTAAGGAATTAATTAAGTCCGTAAGGAATTAATTAAGTACGTAAGGAATTAATTAAGTCCGTAAGGAATTAGTTAAGTCCGTAAGGATTTAATTCAGTCCGTAAGGTATTAATTCAATCCGTAAGGAATTAATTCAGTCCGTAAGGAAATAATTCAGTACGTAAGGAAATAATTCAGTCCGTAAGTAATTAATTCAGTCCGTATGAAATTAATTCAGTCCGTAAGGAATTAATTAATGAAATAATTCAGTCCGTAAGGAATTAATTCAGTCCGCAAGGAATTAATTCAGTCCGTAAGGAATAACTTCAGTTCGTAAGGAAATAATTCAGTCCGTAATGGATTAATTAAGTCCGTAATGAATTAATTCAGTCCGCAAGGAATTAATAAAATCACTACGGAATTAATTCAGACCGTAAGGAATTTATTAAGTACGTAAGGAATTAATTAAGTCCGAAAGGAATAAATTCAGTCCGTAAGGAATTAATTAAGTACGTAAGGAACTAATTCAGTCCGTAAGGAATTAATTCAGTCCGTAAGGAATTAATTCAGTCCGTAAGGAAATAATTCAGTCCGTAAGGAATAAGTTCATTACGTAAGGAATTAATTCAGTCCGTAATCGACTAATTAAGTCCGAAATGAATTAATTCAGTCCGTATGAAATTAATTCAGTCCGTAAGGAATTAATTAAGGAATTAATTTAGTCGGTAAGGAATTAATTCAGTCCGTAAGGAATTAATTCAGTCCGTAAGGAATTATTTCAGTCCGTACTTAATTAATTAATTCATTCCTTACGGAATTAATTAAGTCCATAAGGAATTAATTCAGTCCGTAAGGAATTAATTCAGTCCGTAAGGAACTAATTAAGTCCGAAAGGAATTAATTCAGTCCGTAAGGAACTAATTCAGTCCGTAAGGAATTAATTCAGTCCGTAAGGATTTAATTAAGTCCGTAATGAATTCATTCAGTCCGTAAGGAATTAATTCAGTCCATAAGGAATTAATTCAGTCCGTAAGGAATTAATTCAGTCCGTAAGGAATTATTTCAGTCCGTAATTAATTAATTCATTCCTTACGGAATTAATTAAGTCCATAAGGAATTAATTCAGCCTGTAAGGATTTAATTACGTCCGTAATGAATTCATTCAGTCCGAAATCGATTAATTAAGTCCGTAATGAATTAATTCAGTCCGTATGAAATTAATTCAGTCCGTAAGGAATTAATTCAGTCCGTTTGAAATTAATCCAGTCCGTAAGGAATTAATTAAGGAAGTAATTCATTCCGTAAGGAATTAATTCAGTCCGTAAGGAATTAATTCAGTCCGTAAGGAATTATTTCAGTGCGTAATTAATTAATTCATTCCTTACGGGATTAATTAAATCCATAAGGATTTAATTCAGTCCGTAAGGAATTAATTCAGTCCATAAGGAATTAATTCAGTCCGTAAGGAATAAGTTCAGTACGTAAGGAATTAATTCAGTCCGTAATAAATTAATTAAGTCCGTAATGAATTAATTCAGTCCGTATGAAATTAATTCAGTCCGTAAGGAATTCATTCAGTCCGTAAGGATTTAATTCAGTCCGTAAGGAATTAATCCAGTCCGTAAGGAATAAGTTCATTACGTGAGGAATTATTTCAGTCCGTAATCGATTAATTAAGTCCGAAATGAATTAATTCAGTCCGTGTGAAATTAATTCAGTCCGTAAGGAATTAATTAAGGAATTAATTCAGTCCGTAAGGAATTAATTCAGCCCGTAAGGAATTAATTCAGTCCGTAAGGAATTAATTCAGTCCGTAAGGAATTATTTCAGTCCGTAAGGAATAAATTCAGTCCGTAAGGAATTAATTCAGTCCGTAAGGATTTAATTCAGTCCGTAAGGTATTAATTCAGTCCGTAAGGAATTAATTCAGTCCGTAAGGAATTAATTCAGTCCGTAAGGAATTAATTCAGTCCGTAAGGAATAAGTTCAGTACGTAACGATTTAATTCAGTCCGTAAGGAATTAATTCAGTAAGAACGGAATTCAATAAACCCTAAAGAATTAATTCAGTCCGTAAGGAAATAATTCAGTCCGTAAGGAATTAATTCAGTCCGTAAGGAATTATTTCAATCCGTAATTAATTCATTCATTCCTTACGGAATTAATTAAGTCCATAATGAATTAATTCAGTCCGTAAGGAATTAATTCAGTCCGTAAGGAATTAATTAAATCCGTACGGAATTAATTCAGTCCGTAAGGAATTAATTAAGTACGTAAGGAATTAATTCAGTCCGTAAGGATTTAATTCAGTCCGTAAGGTATTAATTCAGTCCGTAAGGAATTAATTAAATCCGTAAAGAATTAATTCCGTCCGTAAGGAATTAATTAGGTCCGTAAGGAATTAATTCAGTCCGTAAGGAATTAATTCAGTCCGTAATGAATTAATTCAGTCCGTAAGGAATTAATTTAGTCCGTAAGGAATTAATTAAGTCCGTAAGGAATTAATTAAGTCCGTAAGGAATTAATTAAGTCCGTAAGGAATTAGATAAGTCCGTAAGGATTTAATTCAGTCCGTAAGGTATTAATTCAATCCGTAAGGAATTAATTCAGTCCGTAAGGAAATAATTCAGTACGTAAGGAAATAATTCAGTCCGTAAGTAATTAATTCAGTCCGTATGAAATTAATTCAGTCCGTAAGGAATTAATTAATGAAATAATTCAGTCCGTAAGGAATTAATTCAGTCCGTATGAAATTAATTCAGTCCGTAAGGAATTAATTAATGAAATAATTCAGTCCGTAAGGAATTAATTCAGTCCGCAAGGAATTAATTCAGTCCGTAAGGAATAACTTCAGTTCGTAAGGAAATAATTCAGTCCGTAATGGATTAATTAAGTTCGTAATGAATTAATTCAGTCCGCAAGGAATTAATAAAATCACTACGGAATTAATTCAGACCGTAAGGAATTAATTAAGTACGTAAGGAATTAATTAAGTCCGAAAGGAATAAATTCAGTCCGTAAGGAATTAATTAAGTACGTAAGGAACTAATTCAGTCCGTAAGGAATTAATTCAGTCCGTAAGGAATTAATTCAGTCCGTAAGGAATTAATTCAGTCCGTAAGGAATAAGTTCATTACGTAAGGAATTAATTCAGTCCGTAATCGACTAATTAAGTCCGGAATGAATTAATTCAGTCCGTATGAAATTAATTCAGTCCGTAAGGAATTAATTAAGGAATTAATTTAGTCGGTAAGGAATTAATTCAGTCCGTAAGGAATTAATTCAGTCCGTAAGGAATTATTTCAGTCCGTACTTAATTAATTAATTCATTCCTTACGGACTTAATTAAGTCCATAAGGAATTAATTCAGTCCGTAAGGAATTAATTCAGTCCGTAAGGAACTAATTAAGTCCGAAAGGAATTAATTCAGTCCGTAAGGAACTAATTCAGTCCGTAAGGAATTAATTCAGTCCGTAAGGATTTAATTCAGTCCGTAAGTTATTAATTCAGTCCGTAATCGACTAATTAAGTCCGAAAAAAATTAATTCAGTCCGTATGAAATTAATTCAGTCCGTAAGGAATTAATTAATGAATTAATTCAGTCCGTAAGGAATTAATTCAGTCCGTAATAAATTAATTAAGTCCGTAATGAATTAATTCAGTCCGTATGAAATTAATTCAGTCCGTAAGGAATTAATTCAGTCCGTAAGGAATTAATTCAGTCCGTAAGGAAATAATTCAGTACGTAAGGAAATAATTCAGTCCGTAAGTAATTAATTCAGTCCGTATGAAATTAATTCAGTCCGTAAGGAATTAATTAAGGAAATAATTCAGTCCGTAAGGAATTAATTCAGTCCGCAAGGAATTAATTCAGTCCGTAAGGAATTAATTCAGTCCGTAAGCAATTAATTCAGTCCGTAAGGAATAACTTCAGTACGTAGGGAAATAATTCAGTCCGTAATTTATTAATTAAGTCCGTAATGAATTAATTTGATCCGTAAGGAATTAATAAAATCCGTACGGAATTAATTCATTCCGTAATACATTAATTCAGTCCGTAAGGAATTAATTCAGTCCGTAAGGAATTATTTCAGTCCGTAATTAATTCATTCATTCCTTACGGAATTAATTAAATCCATAATGAATTAATTCAGTCCGTAAGGAATTAATTTAGTCCGTAAGGAATTAATTAAATCCGTAAAGAATTAATTCCGTCCGTAAGGAATTAATTAGGTCCGTAAGGAATTAATTCAGTCCGTAAGGAATTAATTCAGTCCGTAATGAATTAATTCAGTCCGTAAGGAATTAATTTAGTCCGTAAGGAATTAATTAAGTCCGTAAGGAATTAATTAAGTCCGTAAGGAATTAATTAAGTCCGTAAGGAATTAGGTAAGTCCGTAAGGATTTAATTCAGTCCGTAAGGTATTAATTCAATCCGTAAGGAATTAATTCAGTCCGTAAGGAAATAATTTAGTACGTAAGGAAATAATTCAGTCCGTAAGTAATTAATTCAGTCCGTATGAAATTAATTCAGTCCGTAAGGAATTAATTAAGGAAATAATTCAGTCCGTAAGGAATTAATTCAGTCCGCAAGGAATTAATTCAGTCCGTAAGGAATAACTTCAGTTCGTAAGGAAATAATACAGTCCGTAATGGATTAATTAAGTCCGTAATGAATTAATTCAGTCCGCAAGGAATTAATAAAATCACTACGGAATTAATTCAGTCCGTAAGGAATTATTTCAATCCGTAATTAATTAATTCATTCCTTACGGAATTAATTAAGTCCATAATGAATTAATTCAGTCCGTAAGGAATTAATTCAGTCCGTAAGGAATTAATTAAATCCGTACGGAATTAATTCAGTCCGTAAGGAATTAATTAAGTACGTAAGGAATTAATTCAGTCCGTAAGAATTTAATTCAGTCCGTAAGGTATTAATTCAGTCCGTAAGGAATTAATTCAGTCCGTAATTAATTCATTCATTCCTTACGGAATTAATTAAGTCCATAATGAATTAATTCAGTCCGTAAGGAATTAATTCAGTCCGTAAGGAATTAATTAAATCCATAAAGAATTAATTCCGTCCGTAAGGAATTAATTAGGTCCGTAAAGAAATTAATTAAGTCCGTAAGGAATTAATTAAGTCCGTAAGGAATTAATTCAGTCCGTAAGGAATAAGTTCATTACGTAAGGAATTAATTCAGTCCGTAATCGACTAATTAATTCCGAAATGAATTAATTCAGTCCGTAAGGAAATAATTCAGTCCGTAAGGAATTAATTCAGTCCGTAAGGAATTATTTCAATCCGTAATTAATTCATTCATTCCTTACGGAATTAATTAAGTCCATAATGAATTAATTCAGTCCGTAAGGAATTAATTCAGTCCGTAAGGAATTAATTAAATCCGTACGGAATTAATTCAGTCCGTAAGGAATTAATTAAGTACGTAAGGAATTAATTCAGTCCGTAAGGATTTAATTCAGTCCGTAAGGTATTAATTCAGTCCGTAAGGAATTAATTCAGTCCGTAATTAATTCATTCATTCCTTACGGAATTAATTAAGTCCATAATGAATTAATTCAGTCCGTAAGGAATTAATTCAGTCCGTAAGGAATTAATTAAATCCATAAAGAATTAATTCCGTCCGTAAGGAATTAATTAGGTCCGTAAGGAATTAATTCAGTCCGTAAGGAATTAATTCAGTCCGTAATGAATTAATTCAGTCCGTAAGGAATTAATTTAGTCCGTAAGGAATTAATTAAGTCCGTAAGGAATTAATTAAGTCCGTAAGGAATTAATTAAGTCCGTAAGGAATTAGTTAAGTCCGTAAGGATTTAATTCAGTCCGTAAGGTATTAATTCAATCCGTAAGGAATTAATTCAGTCCGTAAGGAAATAATTCAGTACGTAAGGAAATAATTCAGTCCGTAAGTAATTAATTCAGTCCGTATGAAATTAATTCAGTCCGTAAGGAATTAATTAATGAAATAATTCAGTCCGTAAGGAATTAATTCAGTCCGCAAGGAATTAATTCAGTCCGTAAGGAATAACTTCAGTTCGTAAGGAAATAATTCAGTCCGTAATGGATTAATTAAGTCCGTAATGAATTAATTCAGTCCGCAAGGAATTAATAAAATCACTACGGAATTAATTCAGACCGTAAGGAATTTATTAAGTACGTAAGGAATTAATTAAGTCCGAAAGGAATAAATTCAGTCCGTAAGGAATTAATTAAGTACGTAAGGAACTAATTCAGTCCGTAAGGAATTAATTCAGTCCGTAAGGAATTAATTCAGTCCGTAAGGAAATAATTCAGTCCGTAAGGAATAAGTTCATTACGTAAGGAATTAATTCAGTCCGTAATCGACTAATTAAGTCCGAAATGAATTAATTCAGTCCGTATGAAATTAATTCAGTCCGTAAGGAATTAATTAAGGAATTAATTTAGTCGGTAAGGAATTAATTCAGTCCGTAAGGAATTAATTCAGTCCGTAAGGAATTATTTCAGTCCGTACTTAATTAATTAATTCATTCCTTACGGAATTAATTAAGTCCATAAGGAATTAATTCAGTCCGTAAGGAATTAATTCAGTCCGTAAGGAACTAATTAAGTCCGAAAGGAATTAATTCAGTCCGTAAGGAACTAATTCAGTCCGTAAGGAATTAATTCAGTCCGTAAGGATTTAATTAAGTCCGTAATGAATTCATTCAGTCCGTAAGGAATTAATTCAGTCCATAAGGAATTAATTCAGTCCGTAAGGAATTAATTCAGTCCGTAAGGAATTATTGCAGTCCGTAATTAATTAATTCATTCCTTACGGAATTAATTAAGTCCATAAGGAATTAATTCAGCCTGTAAGGATTTAATTACGTCCGTAATGAATTCATTCAGTCCGAAATCGATTAATTAAGTCCGTAATGAATTAATTCAGTCCGTATGAAATTAATTCAGTCCGTAAGGAATTAATTCAGTCCGTTTGAAATTAATCCAGTCCGTAAGGAATTAATTAAGGAAGTAATTCATTCCGTAAGGAATTAATTCAGTCCGTAAGGAATTAATTCAGTCCGTAAGGAATTATTTCAGTGCGTAATTAATTAATTCATTCCTTGCGGGATTAATTAAATCCATAAGGATTTAATTCAGTCCGTAAGGAATTAATTCAGTCCATAAGGAATTAATTCAGTCCGTAAGGAATAAGTTCAGTACGTAAGGAATTAATTCAGTCCGTAATAAATTAATTAAGTCCGTAATGAATTAATTCAGTCCGTAAGAAATTAATTCAGTCCGTAAGGAATTCATTCAGTCCGTAAGGATTTAATTCAGTCCGTAAGGAATTAATCCAGTCCGTAAGGAATAAGTTCATTACGTGAGGAATTATTTCAGTCCGTAATCGATTAATTAAGTCCGAAATGAATTAATTCAGTCCGTGTGAAATTAATTCAGTCCGTAAGGAATTAATTAAGGAATTAATTCAGTCCGTAAGGAATTAATTCAGCCCGTAAGGAATTAATTCAGTCCGTAAGGAATTAATTCAGTCCGTAAGGAATTATTTCAGTCCGTAAGGAATAAATTCAGTCCGTAAGGAATTAATTCAGTCCGTAAGGATTTAATTCAGTCCGTAAGGTATTAATTCAGTCCGTAAGGAATTAATTCAGTCCGTAAGGAATTAATTCAGTCCGTAAGGAATTAATTCAGTCCGTAAGGAATAAGTTCAGTACGTAACGATTTAATTCAGTCCGTAAGGAATTAATTCAGTAAGAACGGAATTCAATAAACCCTAAAGAATTAATTCAGTCCGTAAGGAAATAATTCAGTCCGTAAGGAATTAATTCAGTCCGTAAGGAATTATTTCAATCCGTAATTAATTCATTCATTCCTTACGGAATTAATTAAGTCCATAATGAATTAATTCAGTCCGTAAGGAATTAATTCAGTCCGTAAGGAATTAATTAAATCCGTACGGAATTAATTCAGTCCGTAAGGAATTAATTAAGTACGTAAGGAATTAATTCAGTCCGTAAGGATTTAATTCAGTCCGTAAGGTATTAATTCAGTCCGTAAGGAATTAATTAAATCCGTAAAGAATTAATTCCGTCCGTAAGGAATTAATTAGGTCCGTAAGGAATTAATTCAGTCCATAAGGAATTAATTCAGTCCGTAATGAATTAATTCAGTCCGTAAGGAATTAATTTAGTCCGTAAGGAATTAATTAAGTCCGTAAGGAATTAATTAAGTCCGTAAGAAATTAATTAAGTCCGTAAGGAATTAGATAAGTCCGTAAGGATTTAATTCAGTCCGTAAGGTATTAATTCAATCCGTAAGGAATTAATCCAGTCCGTAAGGAAATAATTCAGTACGTAAGGAAATAATTCAGTCCGTAAGTAATTAATTCAGTCCGTATGAAATTAATTCAGTCCGTAAGGAATTAATTAATGAAATAATTCAGTCCGTAAGGAATTAATTCAGTCCGTATGAAATTAATTCATTCCGTAAGGAATTAATTCAGTCCGTAAGGAATTAATTCAGTCCGTAAGGAATTATTTCAGTGCGTAATTAATTAATTCATTCCTTACGGGATTAATTAAATCCATAAGGATTTAATTCAGTCCGTAAGGAATTAATTCAGTCCATAAGGAATTAATTCAGTCCGTAAGGAATAAGTTCAGTACGTAAGGAATTAATTCAGTCCGTAATAAATTAATTAAGTCCGTAATGAATTAATTCAGTCCGTATGAAATTAATTCAGTCCGTAAGGAATTCATTCAGTCCGTAAGGATTTAATTCAGTCCGTAAGGAATTAATCCAGTCCGTAAGGAATAAGTTCATTACGTGAGGAATTATTTCAGTCCGTAATCGATTAATTAAGTCCGAAATGAATTAATTCAGTCCGTGTGAAATTAATTCAGTCCGTAAGGAATTAATTAAGGAATTAATTCAGTCCGTAAGGAATTAATTCAGCCCGTAAGGAATTAATTCAGTCCGTAAGGAATTAATTCAGTCCGTAAGGAATTATTTCAGTCCGTAAGGAATAAATTCAGTCCGTAAGGAATTAATTCAGTCCGTAAGGATTTAATTCAGTCCGTAAGGTATTAATTCAGTCCGTAAGGAATTAATTCAGTCCGTAAGGAATTAATTCAGTCCGTAAGGAATTAATTCAGTCCGTAAGGAATAAGTTCAGTACGTAACGATTTAATTCAGTCCGTAAGGAATTAATTCAGTAAGAACGGAATTCAATAAACCCTAAAGAATTAATTCAGTCCGTAAGGAAATAATTCAGTCCGTAAGGAATTAATTCAGTCCGTAAGGAATTATTTCAATCCGTAATTAATTCATTCATTCCTTACGGAATTAATTAAGTCCATAATGAATTAATTCAGTCCGTAAGGAATTAATTCAGTCCGTAAGGAATTAATTAAATCCGTACGGAATTAATTCAGTCCGTAAGGAATTAATTAAGTACGTAAGGAATTAATTCAGTCCGTAAGGATTTAATTCAGTCCGTAAGGTATTAATTCAGTCCGTAAGGAATTAATTAAATCCGTAAAGAATTAATTCCGTCCGTAAGGAATTAATTAGGTCCGTAAGGAATTAATTCAGTCCGTAAGGAATTAATTCAGTCCGTAATGAATTAATTCAGTCCGTAAGGAATTAATTTAGTCCGTAAGGAATTAATTAAGTCCGTAAGGAATTAATTAAGTCCGTAAGGAATTAATTAAGTCCGTAAGGAATTAGATAAGTCCGTAAGGATTTAATTCAGTCCGTAAGGTATTAATTCAATCCGTAAGGAATTAATTCAGTCCGTAAGGAAATAATTCAGTACGTAAGGAAATAATTCAGTCCGTAAGTAATTAATTCAGTCCGTATGAAATTAATTCAGTCCGTAAGGAATTAATTAATGAAATAATTCAGTCCGTAAGGAATTAATTCAGTCCGTATGAAATTAATTCAGTCCGTAAGGAATTAATAAATGAAATAATTCAGTCCGTAAGGAATTAATTCAGTCCGCAAGGAATTAATTCAGTCCGTAAGGAATAACTTCAGTTCGTAAGGAAATAATTCAGTCCGTAATGGATTAATTAAGTTCGTAATGAATTAATTCAGTCCGCAAGGAATTAATAAAATCACTACGGAATTAATTCAGACCGTAAGGAATTAATTAAGTACGTAAGGAATTAATTAAGTCCGAAAGGAATAAATTCAGTCCGTAAGGAATTAATTAAGTACGTAAGGAACTAATTCAGTCCGTAAGGAATTAATTCAGTCCGTAAGGAATTAATTCAGTCCGTAAGGAATTAATTCAGTCCGTAAGGAATAAGTTCATTACGTAAGGAATTAATTCAGTCCGTAATCGACTAATTAAGTCCGGAATGAATTAATTCAGTCCGTATGAAATTAATTCAGTCCGTAAGGAATTAATTAAGGAATTAATTTAGTCGGTAAGGAATTAATTCAGTCCGTAAGGAATTAATTCAGTCCGTAAGGAATTATTTCAGTCCGTACTTAATTAATTAATTCATTCCTTACGGAATTAATTAAGTCCATAAGGAATTAATTCAGTCCGTAAGGAATTAATTCAGTCCGTAAGGAACTAATTAAGTCCGAAAGGAATTAATTCAGTCCGTAAGGAACTAATTCAGTCCGTAAGGAATTAATTCAGTCCGTAAGGATTTAATTCAGTCCGTAAGTTATTAATTCAGTCCGTAATCGACTAATTAAGTCCGAAAAGAATTAATTCAGTCCGTATGAAATTAATTCAGTCCGTAAGGAATTAATTAATGAATTAATTCAGTCCGTAAGGAATTAATTCAGTCCGTAAGGAATTAATTCAGTCCGTAATAAATTAATTAAGTCCGTAATGAATTAATTCAGTCCGTATGAAATTAATTCAGTCCGTAAGGAATTAATTCAGTCCGTAAGGAATTATTTCAGTCCGTAAGGAACTAATTCAGTCCGTAAGGAATTATTTCAGTCCGTAATTAATAAATTCATTCCTTACGGAATTAATTAAGTCCATAAGGAATTAATTCATTCTGTAAGGATTTAATTAAGTCCGTAACGAATTAATTCAGTCCGTAAGGAATTAATTCAGTCCGAAAGGAATTAATTCAGTCCGTAAGGAATAAATTCAGTCCGTAAGGAATTAATTCAGTCCGTAAGGAATTATTTCAGTCCGTAATTAATTAATTCATTCCTTACTGAATTAATTAAGTCCATAAGGAATTAATTCAGTCTGTAAGGATTTAATTACGTCCGTAATGAATTAATTCAGTCCGAAATCGATTAATTTAGTCCGTAATGAATTAATTCAGTCCGTAAGGAATTAATTCAGTCCGAAGGAATTAATTCAATCCGTAAGGAATTAATTCAGTCCGTAAGGAATTAATTCAGTTCGTAAGGTATTAATTCAGTCCGTAAGGAATTAATTCAGTCCGTAAGGAATTAATTCAGTCCGTAAGGAATTAATTCAGTCCGTAAGGAATAAGTTCAGTACGTAAGGAATTAATTCAGTCCGTAATAAATTAATTAAGTCCGTAATGAATTAATTCAGTAAGAACCGAATTCAAAAAATCCTAAAGAATTAATTCAGTCCGTAAGGAAATAATTCAGTCCGTAAGGAATTAATTCAGTCCGTAAGGAATTATTTCAATCCGTAATTAATTCATTCATTCCTTACGGAATTAATTAAGTCCATAATGAATTAATTCAGTCCGTAAGGAATTAATTCAGTCCGTAAGGAATTAATTAAATCCGTACGGAATTAATTCAGTCCGTAAGGAATTAATTAAGTACGTAAGGAATTAATTCAGTCCGTAAGGATTTAATTCAGTCCGTAAGGTATTAATTCAGTCCGTAAGGAATTAATTCAGTCCGTAATTAATTTATTCATTCCTTACGGAATTAATTAAGTCCATAATGAATTAATTCAGTCCGTAAGGAATTAATTCAGTCCGTAAGGAATTAATTAAATCCATAAAGAATTAATTCCGTCCGTAAGGAATTAATTAGGTCCGTAAGGAATTAATTCAGTCCGTAAGGAATTAATTCAGTCCGTAATGAATTAATTCAGTCCGTAAGGAATTAATTTAGTCCGTAAGGAATTAATTAAGTCCGTAAGGAATTAATTAAGTCCGTAAGGAATTAATTAAGTCCGTAAGGAATTAGTTAAGTCCGTAAGGATTTAATTCAGTCCGTAAGGTATTAATTCAATCCGTAAGGAATTAATTCAGTCCGTAAGGAAATAATTCAGTACGTAAGGAAATAATTCAGTCCGTAAGTAATTAATTCAGTCCGTATGAAATTAATTCAGTCCGTAAGGAATTAATTAATGAAATAATTCAGTCCGTAAGGAATTAATTCAGTCCGCAAGGAATTAATTCAGTCCGTAAGGAATAACTTCAGTTCGTAAGGAAATAATTCAGTCCGTAATGGATTAATTAAGTCCGTAATGAATTAATTCAGTCCGCAAGGAATTAATAAAATCACTACGGAATTAATTCAGACCGTAAGGAATTAATTAAGTACGTAAGGAATTAATTAAGTCCGAAAGGAATAAATTCAGTCCGTAAGGAATTAATTAAGTACGTAAGGAACTAATTCAGTCCGTAAGGAATTAATTCAGTCCGTAAGGAATTAATTCAGTCCGTAAGGAAATAATTCAGTCCGTAAGGAATAAGTTCATTACGTAAGGAATTAATTCAGTCCGTAATCGACTAATTAAGTCCGAAATGAATTAATTCAGTCCGTATGAAATTAATTCAGTCCGTAAGGAATTAATTAAGGAATTAATTTAGTCGGTAAGGAATTAATTCAGTCCGTAAGGAATTAATTCAGTCCGTAAGGAATTATTTCAGTCCGTACTTAATTAATTAATTCATTCCTTACGGAATTAATTAAGTCCATAAGGAATTAATTCAGTCCGTAAGGAATTAATTCAGTCCGTAAGGAACTAATTAAGTCCGAAAGGAATTAATTCAGTCCGTAAGGAACTAATTCAGTCCGTAAGGAATTAATTCAGTCCGTAAGGATTTAATTCAGTCCGTAAGTTATTAATTCAGTCCGTAATCGACTAATTAAGTCCGAAATGAATTAATTCAGTCCGTATGAAATTAATTCAGTCCGTAAGGAATTAATTAATGAATTAATTCAGTCCGTAAGGAATTAATTCAGTCCGTAAGGAATTAATTCAGTCCGTAAGGTATTAATTCAGTCCGTAAGGAATTAATTCAGTCCGTAAGGAATTAATTCACTCCGTAAGGAATAAGTTCAGTACGTAAGGAAATAATTCAGTCCGTAATAAATTAATTCAGTCCGTAAGGAATTAATTCAGTCCGTAAGGAATTAATTCAGTCCGTAAGGTATTAATTCAGTCCGTAAGGAATTAATTCAGTCCGTAAGGAATTAATTCAGTCCGTAAGGAATAAGTTCAGTACGTAAGGAAATAATTCAGTCCGTAATAAATTAATTAAGTCCGTAATGAATTAATTCAGTCCGTATGAAATTAATTCAGTCCGTAAGGAATTCATTCAGTCCGTAAGGAATTAATTCAGTGCGTAAGGAATTAATTCAATCCGTAAGGAATTAATTCAGTCCGTAAGGAATTATTTCAGTCCGTAATTAATAAATTCATTCCTTACGGAATTAATTAAGTCCATAAGGAATTAATTCATTCTGTAAGGATTTAATTAAGTCCGTAACGAATTAATTCAGTCCGTAAGGAATTAATTCAGTCCGTAAGGAATTAATTCAGTCCGTAAGGAATAAATTCAGTCCGTAAGGAATTAATTCAGTCCGTAAGGAATTATTTCAGTCCGTAATTAATTAATTCATTCCTTACTGAATTAATTAAGTCCATAAGGAATTAATTCAGTCTGTAAGGATTTAATTACGTCCGTAATGAATTAATTCAGTCCGAAATCGATTAATTTAGTCCGTAATGAATTAATTCAGTCCGTAAGGAATTAATTCAGTCCGAAGGAATTAATTCAATCCGTAAGGAATTAATTCAGTCCGTAAGGAATTAATTCAGTTCGTAAGGTATTAATTCAGTCCGTAAGGAATTAATTCAGTCCGTAAGGAATTAATTCAGTCCGTAAGGAATTATTTCAGTCCGTAAGGAATAAGTTCAGTACGTAAGGAATTAATTCAGTCCGTAATAAATTAATTAAGTCCGTAATGAATTAATTCAGTCCGTATAAAATTAATTCAGTCCGTAAGGAATTAATTCAGTAAGAACGGAATTCAATAAATCCTAAAGAATTAATTCAGTCCGTAAGGAAATAATTCGGTCCGTAAGGAATTAATTCAGTCCGTAAGGAATTATTTCAATCCGTAATTAATTCATTCATTCCTTACGGAATTAATTAAGTCCATAATGAATTAATTCAGTCCGTAAGGAATTAATTCAGTCCGTAAGGAATTAATTAAATCCGTACGGAATTAATTCAGTCCGTAAGGAATTAATTAAGTACGTAAGGAATTAATTCAGTCCGAAAGGATTTAATTCAGTCCGTAAGGTATTAATTCAGTCCGTAAGGAATTAATTCAGTCCGTAAGCAATTAATTCAGTCCGTAAGGAATAACTTCAGTACGTAAGGAAATAATTCAGTCCGTAATTTATTAATTAAATCCGTAATGAATTAATTTAATCCGTAAGGAATTAATAAAATCCGTACGGAATTAATTCATTCCGTAATAAATTAATTCAGTCCGTAAGGAATTAATTCAGTCCGTAAGGAATTATTTCAGTCCGTAATTAATTCATTCATTCCTTACGGAATTAATTAAATCCATAATGAATTAATTCAGTCCGTAAGGAATTAGTTCAGTCCGTAAGGAATTAATTCAGTCCGTAAGGAATTAATTCAGTCCGTAATGAATTAATTCAGTCCGTAAGGAATTAATTTAGTCCGTAAGGAATTAATTAAGTCCGTAAGGAATTAATTAAGTCCGTAAGGAATTAATTAAGTCCGTAAGGAATTAGTTAAGTCCGTAAGGATTTAATTCAGTCCGTAAGGTATTAATTCAATCCGTAAGGAATTAATTCAGTCCGTAAGGAAATAATTCAGTACGTGAGGAAATAATTCAGTCCGTAAGTAATTAATTCAGTCCGTATGAAATTAATTCAGTCCGTAAGGAATTAATTAAGGAAATAATTCAGTCCGTAAGGAATTAATTCAGTCCGTAAGGAATAACTTCAGTTCGTAAGGAAATAATTCAGTCCGTAATGGATTAATTAAGTCCGTAATGAATTAATTCAGTCCGCAAGGAATTAATAAAATCACTACGGAATTAATTCAGACCGTAAGGAATTAATTAAGTACGTAAGGAATAAATTAAGTCCGAAAGGAATAAATTCAGTCCGTAAGGAATTAATTAATTACGTAAGGAACTAATTCAGTCCGTAAGGAATTAATTCAGTCCGTAAGGAATTAATTCAGTCCGTAAGGAATTAATTCAGTCCGTAATCGACTAATTAATTCCGAAATGAATTAATTCAGTCCGTATGAAATTAATTCAGTCAGTAAGGAATTATTTAAGGATTTAATTTAGTCGGTAAGGAATTAATTCAGTCCGTAAGGAATTAATTCAGTCCGTAAGGAATTATTTCAGTCCGTACTTAATTAATTAATTCATTCCTTACGGAATTAATTAAGCCCATAAGGAATTAATTCAGTCCGTAAGGAATTAATTCAGTACGTAAGGAACTAATTAAGTCCGAAAGGAATTAATTCAGTCCGTAAGGAACTAATTCAGTCCGTAAGGAATTAATTAAGTCCGTAAGGAATTAATTAAGTCCGTAAGGAATTAATTAAGTCCGTAAGGAATTAGTTAAGTCCGTAAGGATTTAATTCAGTCCGTAAGGTATTAATTCAATCCGTAAGGAATTAATTCAGTCCGTAAGGAAATAATTCAGTACGTGAGGAAATAATTCAGTCCGTAAGTAATTAATTCAGTCCGTATGAAATTAATTCAGTCCGTAAGGAATTAATTAAGGAAATAATTCAGTCCGTAAGGAATTAATTCAGTCCGTAAGGAATAACTTCAGTTCGTAAGGAAATAATTCAGTCCGTAATGGATTAATTAAGTCCGTAATGAATTAATTCAGTCCGCAAGGAATTAATAAAATCACTACGGAATTAATTCAGACCGTAAGGAATTAATTAAGTACGTAAGGAATAAATTAAGTCCGAAAGGAATAAATTCAGTCCGTAAGGAATTAATTAATTACGTAAGGAACTAATTCAGTCCGTAAGGAATTAATTCAGTCCGTAAGGAATTAATTCAGTCCGTAAGGAATTAATTCAGTCCGTAATCGACTAATTAATTCCGAAATGAATTAATTCAGTCCGTATGAAATTAATTCAGTCAGTAAGGAATTATTTAAGGATTTAATTTAGTCGGTAAGGAATTAATTCAGTCCGTAAGGAATTAATTCAGTCCGTAAGGAATTATTTCAGTCCGTACTTAATTAATTAATTCATTCCTTACGGAATTAATTAAGCCCATAAGGAATTAATTCAGTCCGTAAGGAATTAATTCAGTACGTAAGGAACTAATTAAGTCCGAAAGGAATTAATTCAGTCCGTAAGGAACTAATTCAGTCCGTAAGGAATTAATTCAGTCCGTAAGGATTTAATTCAGTCCGTAAGGTATTAATTCAGTCCGTAATCGACTAATTAGGTCCGAAATGAATTAATTCAGTCCGTATGAAATTAATTCAGTCCGTAAGGAATTAATTAATGAATTAATTCAGTCCGTAAGGAATTAATTAAGGAATTAATTCAGTCCGTAAGGAATTAATTCAGTCCGTAAGGTATTAATTCAGTCCGTAAGGAATTAATTCAGTCCGTAAGGAATTAATTCAGTCCGTAAGGAATAAGTTCAGTACGTAAGGAAATAATTCAGTCCGTAATAAATTAATTAAGTCCGTAATGAATTAATTCAGTCCGTATGAAATTAATTCAGTCCGTAAGGAATTCATTCAGTCCGTAAGGAATTAATTCAGTCCGTAAGGAATTAATTCAGTCCGTAAGGAATTATTTCAGTCCGTAATTAATTAATTCATTCCTTACGGAATTAATTAAGTCCATAAGGAATTAATTCAGTCTGTAAGGATTTAATTAAGTCCGTAAAGAATTAATTCAGTCCGAAATCGATTAATTAAGTCCGTAATGAATTAATTCAGTCCGTAAGGAATTAATTCAGTCCGTAAGGAATTAATTCAGTCCGTAAGGAATAAATTCAGTCCGTAAGGAATTAATTCAGTCCGTAAGGAATTATTTCAGTCCGTAATTAATTAATTCATTCCTTACTGAATTAATTAAGTCCATAAGAAATTAATTCAGTCTGTAAGGATTTAATTACGTCCGTAATGAATTAATTCAGTCCGAAATCGATTAATTAAGTCCGTAATGAATTAATTCAGTCCGTAAGGAATTAATTCAGTCCGAAGGAATTAATTCAATCCGTAAGGAATTAATTCAGTCTGTAAGGAATTAATTCAGTTCGTAAGGTATTAATTCAGTCCGTAAGGAATTAATTCAGTCCGTAAGGAATTAATTCAGTCCGTAAGGAATTAATTCAGTCCGTAAGGAATAAGTTCAGTACGTAAGGAATTAATTCAGTCCGTAATAAATTAATTAAGTCCGTAATGAATTAATTCAGTCCGTATAAAATTAATTCAGTCCGTAAGGAATTAATTCAGTAAGAAAGGAATTCAATCAATTCTAAAGAATTAATTCAGTCCGTAAGGAACTAATTCAGTCCGTAAGGAATTAATTCAGTCCGTAAGGAATTAATTCAGTCCGTAAGGAATTAATTAAGTCCGTAAGGAATTAATTCAGTCCGTAAGGAAGTATTTCAGTCCGTAATTAATTCATTCATTCCTTACGGAATTAATTAAGTCCATAATGAATTAATTCAGTCCGTAAGGAATTAATAAAATCGGTACGGAATTAATTCAGACCGTAATAGTCCGTAAGGAATTAATTCAGTCCGTAAGGAATTAATTCAGTCCGTAAGGAATTAATTCAGTCCGTATGAAATTAATTCAGTCCGTAAGGAATTCATTCAGTCCGTAAGGAATTAATTCAGTCCGTAAGGAATTAATTCAGTCCGTAAGGAATTATTTCAGTCCGTAATTAATTAATTCATTCCTTACGGAATTAATTAAGTCCATAAGGAATTTATTCAGTCTGTAAGGATTTAATTAAGTCCGTAAAGAATTAATTCAGTCCGAAATCGATTAATTAAGTCCGTAATGAATTAATTCAGTCCGTAAGGAATTAATTCAGTCCGTAAGGAATTAATTCAGTCCGTAAGGAATAAATTCAGTCCGTAAGGAATTAATTCAGTCCGTAAGGAATTATTTCAGTCCGTAATTAATTAATTCATTCCTTACTGAATTAATTAAGTCCATAAGAAATTAATTCAGTCTGTAAGGATTTAATTACGTCCGTAATGAATTAATTCAGTCCGAAATCGATTAATTAAGTCCGTAATGAATTAATTCAGTCCGTAAGGTATTAATTCAGTCCGTAAGGAATTAATTCAGTCCGTAAGGATTTAATTCAGTCCGTAAGGTATTAATTCAGTCCGTAAGGAATTAATTCAGTCCGTAAGCAATTAATTCAGTCCGTAAGGAATAACTTCAGTACGTAAGGAAATAATTCAGTCCGTAATTTATTAATTAAATCCGTAATGAATTAATTTAATCCGTAAGGAATTAATAAAATCCGTACGGAATTAATTCATTCCGTAATAAATTAATTCAGTCCGTAAGGAATTAATTCAGTCCGTAAGGAATTATTTCAGTCCGTAATTAATTCATTCATTCCTTACGGAATTAATTAAATCCATAATGAATTAATTCAGTCCGTAAGGAATTAATTCAGTCCGTAAGGAATTAATTCAGTCCGTAAGGAATTAATTAAATCCGTAAAGAATTAATTCCGTCCGTAAGGAATTAATTAGGTCCGTAAGGAATTAATTCAGTCCGTAAGGAATTAATTCAGTCCGTAATGAATTAATTCAGTCCGTAAGGAATTAATTTAGTCCGTAAGGAATTAATTAAGTCCGTAAGGATTTAATTCAGTCCGTAAGGTATTAATTCAATCCGTAAGGAATTAATTCAGTCCGTAAGGAAATAATTCAGTACGTGAGGAAATAATTCAGTCCGTAAGTAATTAATTCAGTCCGTATGAAATTAATTCAGTCCGTAAGGAATTAATTAAGGAAATAATTCAGTCCGTAAGGAATTAATTCAGTCCGTAAGGAATTATTTCAGTCCGTAATTAATTAATTCATTCCTTACTGAATTAATTAAGTCCATAAGAAATTAATTCAGTCTGTAAGGATTTAATTACGTCCGTAATGAATTAATTCAGTCCGAAATCGATTAATTAAGTCCGTAATGAATTAATTCAGTCCGTAAGGAATTAATTCAGTCCGAAGGAATTAATTCAATCCGTAAGGAATTAATTCAGTCCGTAAGGAATTAATTCAGTTCGTAAGGTATTAATTCAGTCCGTAAGGAATTAATTCAGTCCGTAAGGAATTAATTCAGTCCGTAAGGAATTAATTCAGTCCGTAAGGAATAAGTTCAGTACGTAAGGAATTAATTCAGTCCGTAATAAATTAATTAAGTCCGTAATGAATTAATTCAGTCCGTATAAAATTAATTCAGTCCGTAAGGAATTAATTCAGTAAGAAAGGAATTCAATCAATTCTAAAGAATTAATTCAGTCCGTAAGGAACTAATTCAGTCCGTAAGGAATTAATTCAGTCCGTAAGGAATTAATTCAGTCCGTAAGGAATTAATTAAGTCCGTAGGGAATTAATTCAGTCCGTAAGGAATTATTTCAGTCCGTAATTAATTCATTCATTCCTTACGGAATTAATTAAGTCCATAATGAATTAATTCAGTCCGTAAGGAATTAATAAAATCGGTACGGAATTAATTCAGACCGTAATAGTCCGTAAGGAATTAATTCAGTCCGTAAGGAATTAATTCAGTCCGTAAGGAATTAATTCAGTCCGTATGAAATTAATTCAGTCCGTAAGGAATTCATTCAGTCCGTAAGGAATTAATTCAGTCCGTAAGGAATTAATTCAGTCCGTAAGGAATTATTTCAGTCCGTAATTAATTAATTCATTCCTTACGGAATTAATTAAGTCCATAAGGAATTTATTCAGTCTGTAAGGATTTAATTAAGTCCGTAAAGAATTAATTCAGTCCGAAATCGATTAATTAAGTCCGTAATGAATTAATTCAGTCCGTAAGGAATTAATTCAGTCCGTAAGGAATTAATTCACGTCCGTAAGGAATAAATTCAGTCCGTAAGGAATTAATTCAGTCCGTAAGGAATTATTTCAGTCCTTAATTAATTAATTCATTCCTTACTGAATTAATTAACTCCATAAGAAATTAATTCAGTCTGTAAGGATTTAATTACGTCCGTAATGAATTAATTCAGTCCGAAATCGATTAATTAAGTCCGTAATGAATTAATTCAGTCCGTAAGGTATTAATTCAGTCCGTAAGGAATTAATTCAGTCCGTAAGGATTTAATTCAGTCCGTAAGGTATTAATTCAGTCCGTAAGGAATTAATTCAGTCCGTAAGCAATTAATTCAGTCCGTAAGGAATAACTTCAGTACGTAAGGAAATAATTCAGTCCGTAATTTATTAATTAAATCCGTAATGAATTAATTTAATCCGTAAGGAATTAATAAAATCCGTACGGAATTAATTCATTCCGTAATAAATTAATTCAGTCCGTAAGGAATTAATTCAGTCCGTAAGGAATTATTTCAGTCCGTAATTAATTCATTCATTCCTTACGGAATTAATTAAATCCATAATGAATTAATTCAGTCCGTAAGGAATTAATTCAGTCCGTAAGGAATTAATTCAGTCCGTAAGGAATTAATTAAATCCGTAAAGAATTAATTCCGTCCGTAAGGAATTAATTAGGTCCGTAAGGAATTGATTCAGTCCGTAAGGAATTAATTCAGTCCGTAATGAATTAATTCAGTCCGTAAGGAATTAATTTAGTCCGTAAGGAATTAATTAAGTCCGTAAGGAATTAATTAAGTCCGTAAGGAATTAACTAAGTCCGTAAGGAATTAGTTAAGTCCGTAAGGATTTAATTCAGTCCGTAAGGTATTAATTCAATCCGTAAGGAATTAATTCAGTCCGTAAGGAAATAATTCAGTACGTGAGGAAATAATTCAGTCCGTAAGTAATTAATTCAGTCCGTATGAAATTAATTCAGTCCGTAAGGAATTAATTAAGGAAATAATTCAGTCCGTAAGGAATTAGTTCAGTCCGTAAGGAATAACTTCAGTTCGTAAGGAAATAATTCAGTCCGTAATGGATTAATTAAGTCCGTAATGAATTAATTCAGTCCGCAAGGAATTAATAAAATCACTACGGAATTAATTCAGACCGTAAGGAATTAATTAAGTACGTAAGGAATAAATTAAGTCCGAAAGGAATAAATTCAGTCCGTAAGGAATTAATTAATTACGTAAGGAACTAATTCAGTCCGTAAGGAATTAATTCAGTCCGTAAGGAATTAATTCAGTCCGTAATCGACTAATTAATTCCGAAATGAATTAATTCAGTCCGTATGAAATTAATTCAGTCAGTAAGGAATTATTTAAGGATTTAATTTAGTCGGTAAGGAATTAATTCAGTCCGTAAGGAATTAATTCAGTCCGTAAGGAATTATTTCAGTCCGTACTTAATTAATTAATTCATTCCTTACGGAATTAATTAAGCCCATAAGGAAATAATTCAGTCCGTAAGGAATTAATTCAGTACGTAAGGAACTAATTAAGTCCGAAAGGAATTAATTCAGTCCGTAAGGAACTAATTCAGTCCGTAAGGAATTAATTCAGTCCGTAAGGATTTAATTCAGTCCGTAAGGTATTAATTCAGTCCGTAATCGACTAATTAAGTCCGAAATGAATTAATTCAGTCCGTATGAAATTAATTCAGTCCGTAAGGAATTAATTAATGAATTAATTCAGTCCGTAAGGAATTAATTAAGGAATTAATTCAGTCCGTAAGGAATTAATTCAGTCCGTAAGGTATTAATTCAGTCCGTAAGGAATTAATTCAGTCCGTAAGGAATTAATTCAGTCCGTAAGGAATAAGTTCAGTACGTAAGGAAATAATTCAGTCCGTA